>JAVQJG010289458.1:0-18066 GCA_036024015.1 Craterocephalus amniculus | reverse complement strand
GTGATGGTAATTAATTGACTTACAAACATTAGTTTTGATTCAATAAAACGTTTATTTTGATTGAAAATATTAGTTTTGATTGAAGTTGGAGAATCTGCTCTCTCAATTGTATATTTTTTAATTGCAACCTATTTTGTTTCTATCTCTACATCTGCTCTCAAAATTTATTTTTGGTTTCAAATCTGTTCTATTTGATTGAATAATAAAGAAACAAAATTCTCTCCATAGCTGTCCAGATTATATTGTTTTAGGAAGCAAATGATAAAGAAAGAAAGCATGCAATGATTTGATCCCCAAATTATTCCTAAGGCATTGTAATTCAAACCTGGTTTTGCTTTGAATTCGCATTTGATTGCATCCACAAAAAAAGAAGAGGAACTCTTTTTTTCTACCTGTAACACTGACTTACACTTTAGTACCCGTACCTCCACCCTGGAGGACACACACTGGCCTTTTCCCAAGGACAGGGAGGATGCTGTGTTGAGGGAGGGGGTAGACCAGCCTGAGTCTTACAGCAGAGAGACCGTGCTCCTCAGACACAATTACCTTGTTGACATGCATTATAGTGTACTCAAGCAATAAAAAAATAAAGCTCTCAGGTAAATGACAAGAATGTCAGCCCTGCTAGCGGAACAGAATTAGCTTGAAAGGATTCTTCTGCTGCATCTTTTGAGGTCTCACTTTGTTTTTACTGATCAAATCAATGGGAAAACCTGTTTCACTGCACTACATTCTAATTTCTAAAAAGCCATGACATTACAAAGAGCACGTACCCTGCAGCAGAAAGCGTATCTAACCTCCGGATGAGATGTTAAAGCAGTGACGCATCAGCGATGACCATCGATCTGGTCAACGACCACCTTCACCTCTGGGAGGACTGTTGATAACCAGCTAGCCACTGATATGGCGTTTATTAGCCATGACGATTCCACAGCAAGCTAAAAATTACCACACAACATACAGCCTTTGTTCAGTAACAGCAAGAAACAGCCGATAAACCAATACTAATTTTACTCCCAAATCGCTCCAAGCTGTGACTAACACTCGCTAACTACGCTAGCTAATGCTTCACAACAGACAAAAGACGTGTTGACCAACCTCTGGATAGATTTTTTTTCCCCGGGTGAAAGTAGTCGCTCGACAGTTTATTGACAAGATGAGGCAATATCTCTATTTCTCTAAAAGGTTCATGCTGTCTGTTGCAAAAGTGCATAGAATCACAGTAAACAAACTAAAGAGCAATGTTATACCAACGTCTGGGTATGATGACAGTCTTTCTAGCTTTAGCTGCTAACAGCAGTGTTCGAACTTCCGGTTGACTTCTACAGGCCAATAAAAGCTCAAATTAGACAACCTCTTAAAATGTGATTTTATTTTTATATTATTTTAGTTTATAGGCATTTTTTGTAAACGTTGATTTATATAGCACGATGTTGCGATTATATCCAGGAATAGTTTTAGAATAATGTGTAAGTATGTGTGATAACTAGTCAAAAGTTTAACCCTCTTATGATCATAATTATTTTGGGGCCGCCTGGAAATATTTTGGGTTTAGGGCTGTAAAATCCAAATCCTTTGCACCCTATGCACGTATGGACAAATAAAATGCAAATCAACACATTTCTGCTTTTATTGTCTATATTTTACTGATAAGGATTTGCAGCTTCTGAAAACCTCAAATAAGAAAAACTCAGAAAATTAGATTGCTTGAAATCAATAAAAAAATGTTATTTAAATACAAAAATATCAGGCATCTGAAAGTAAACTCTCGGATCTGTACTTAGTACATAAAATGTAGTGGTTTGACTATTTATATAAATTGCCTGAATAAAACAACTTTTCCAGCATTAATTTTCCTAGTAGTACCTGTGTAACCATTCTGTCTGTTCCTTGGTTCATCAGGGTTTTTTCTCTTTTCAATAATGTAGTTGCAAATTAAGTACATTTTAAGTATTATTATTGACCAAGACTTGAACCCTTGCTGACTGCATCAATAAGCTTCAGCCTCTGCACATGGGACACCTGCTCAAGCGGTTGTTCCCCACATCCCAGAATCTGCAGGAGAAAAAAATGTAGGTAAAACCTGTTGTATGGGTGCTTATCTTCTGCAAGCATTACCAGACTGTTTTGCTAGGGTTATATGTTATTGTTAGGGTGAATGTTTTATGTACACCCCCTTTAAGTATTATTGAGCATTTATAGCCTGATGATCATCTAGACGTCATTAGCTTATGGGATCTAAATAAATAAACAGATTTACCTTGTGTCCACACACACACACCTTTAGTCAATGAAGATAACTGGGATCATGAAATGCTGGCATTGTGTGTTATCACAGCAAGGGTTTTTTAAAAGCCTGTCCTGTCCGGTATCATGACAGCAGAATGATGGTCTAGCTTAAATGTTCATGATAAAGAGGAGGGACAAAAAAATTTACTAAATAGACTCACAATGTCTTTAATCTGGTTTCATTTCAACCATTTCCCCATTTCCGAACTGAAATTAAAAAAAGGCACTATTGGAAAATAGGATTTTTCTCCTGTCTTTATGAACTTTCATGCCCGTTTTGAGGTTTCCACTTGCTGTGAATCCTTTTCCACAAGGTATTTTTCCTGAATGGTTCACAAGGTGTTATTTAAGTCTTTGGTTCTGGGAGATAACTTTTCCGCATGTTGGACAAATGTAGTTACTCTCTGATTTCCGGGATCCTCGATTCTGTTCTGGTTCTTTAGGCTGCTTTACCCATGTTGTTCACCAGTGGGTTCAAGACAAACAGGCAGGTAGGTCAGTTCTTAGCATCAGTGCCTTCATTCTGCAGGAACTGCTGACACTCCAATCAAACGAGGCTGAGCATCGTCATGTATCAGGACAAACCCCGGCCCCACTGCAGCAGCACGTGTACTGAGGATCTCATCAGAGTACCTAATAGCAGTCAGGGTACCTCTAGCCAGCACACAGAGGTCTGTGCTGCCCACCAAGGACATGCCTACCCAGACCATCACTGACCCACTGGCAAACCGATCATGTTGGACTCTCTCATGTCTGTCTCTCATACTCAGTGTGAATTGTGAACCTGTTCTCATCCGTGAAGATAACATGGCACAGATGGTGAATCTGCTGAGGCTGGATGTTGGGCCTCATACAGCCTTCATGGAGTCAGTTTGAGCAGAAACATGCACATGGGTGGCATGCTGGAGGTCATTGTAGGGCCTTGGCAGTGGCCCTCATGTTGCTCCTGCACAGATATGAGTCCTGCTGCTGTTTGTCCTACAGCCTCCTCCATGCAAGTAAGTAAAACTTTATTTATATACCTTTCAAGACATAAAATCACAAAGTGGTTATACCACATGTCTCCTCTTCTCAAAGCTCTCTACCCTGTGCTGAGACACAGCAAATCCTCCTTCTGCAGCATTGAGGTACCATCCTGGAAGAGCTGTACTACTTGAACCACTTCTGTGGGTTGTAGGCGCCGCCTCATGGTGAGGCCACTGGCAAAATGTGACCAAAAATCATCTAGAAAGGATGAAGACAGGGAAATGGTCTGAGGCCACCATCTGAGGGACCATTTATTGTTTGCTAATTGTCTCAGATTTCCACCTGTTAGTTGTTCCATTTGAACAACATGTAAAACTGATTCACAGTCAGTGTTACATCTGAATGCGCAGATTGATATCCCAGAAGTGGGACTGACTTTGAGTAACATGCTAATGATTGTGTCCCTCTAGTTTTTAAACAGTTTTAGGGCTTGGCAATATGGACCAAATTTCATATCTCAAAATTTTGTACCTGAATCACTGTATACCATACGACCATAACAAAAAATAAGCATTGCAACAAAGAAAACTAAGATCCATCTCATTCTATATTGCATATGAAAACATCTCAAAATATTGAAAATCTTAATGTATTGCCCAGCTCTAAGCGGTGTGTTTGGCCATATTCATTTGAAAGTCTTGAAGAAATGAAGGTTGTACACAGCTGATTACCAAATGGCTCTATTTTGGCCAAAGCAGCAGTAATGCCAGTAAGGTACTGTATATGCAGAGGAAGTCAAAACCAATTCCCTCCACCCCCTACCCACCCACCAGCTGATGTGAACTGACTTTACTTGAACTTAAAACAATTGTTTTGTTAGTCAGGCTGTGGGATGAAAAAAAATCCTTTCCTACTATCCACAATATTAGCAATTTCCATTTTAAGCTGGAAACTTCCTTTTTTCCAAAATAACTTTTTTTAGTAGTATAAACGGACTATACTGTAAATTGTATCATACAAACTCAGACTTTCAAAATGAAATAAGCAATACTGTAGATACATCTTGAAAAATAAAAGCTAGATGATTAAAGATGCTGTTTTCTCACTTTGGACTTGAAATATTTTGGCAGCCGGCCATTGTACCGTCTTTACCTGCAGCATCACGCGCAGTGTCCTCTGTGTCCTCTTTGCTGATGGACTGAACAGCATTCAAGCTCACCTTGGTATTGATAGCAACATCTGTCCTGTAAGGAGAAAAATGTAATGAGACAAAACACAAAACAAAAGAGACAAAACATTTTTGTAAAGCAAACCTTCTGGTTCAAAACTTACAGGACATGTGCATCTAAAAGATCTTGTGTCCTCAGTTGGAGAACACATTCCATAAATAATAACTTTAACAATAAAGAAAATACCTTTCCTCCCTTTCATGAAAACCAAGACATTCTCTTGCGAAGTCATTTTCTCTGAAATAGACATTTTTAAAGTAAATGGATGTGAAATGGATTTTAACCAAGCAAACAAAAAAGGTTTTCCCCACTTTTTCATCAAACACACTAGACCAGTGGTTCCCAAACCTTTTGAGCCATGACCCCTGAGATAACATGTTGGTCATGATTATAACATCAACTTCCTTAACAACCTCAACGACTACTTATAAGGTTTGATGCACTTCATAGCACATCAGCCACCACCTTGATAAGCATCAGATCAACTCAAAGATGTGTCTCGAATCTGTTATTATACACCATGACGACACTTGAACGTCACGCTAACATCCATAAAAATCACATCATAAAGTATGATGAAAGTTCTTCTCTTCAGATGGGAACAGCAACAATAACATAATTATATTTGTTATTTAAAATTTAGCCACAATTACAAAATTAGCCTCTGCATTCATCAATCTCTGGTTTCACTAGAGAACAGAGGGCTGCCATGTATGTGGGCACAGGTAGCAGTTCTGGGTTTAAAGGCCTTATCTGCACACCTCTTCCTCATCAATAAAAGCCAACGAGTGGGCTGTCAGGTACTGCGGATTTAATCCAACAATGCAGTTTAAAACAAGCAAAAGGAACCGATGGCAACCCGACTCACCTGAGACATGGCCTGTTCTCTGTGCTGCCCTCAGGCAGAATTGTCAGGAGAAACATTGGATATATCAGTTCAGAAGAGCACTAAGCACTATGCTGCAGGATCCTCAAACTCCCAGGCCTCTTGAGATTGAGATGAACATTCAATCACCCCATCAAAAAGAGATGGGTGTACGTGAGGGAAAAGTCTTCTTTTTGTTTGTTTAGTGGTAAAGCATTTTTTTATACTACTCCCATACAAGGCTGCTATATTTTACTAAATCATAATATTGTTGAGCTGAATAGTTGCAGTGGTGAGCTAATATGTTGATGTACCATCCAACCGTTGTGTGTTATTAAATGTCACTGTTAGCCATGAAGAACCTGAATGAAGACCTGAAACAGCTGATAAACCTGCAACTTACCCATTCTTGTCTTAATATGTTTTTTAAATGAAGAAAAAAATAAATGTTTCTACCAAATGCCTGTATTGGAGCAACATATTTTAAAATGACATCTCTATAATAATGAATATGGTGCATGAACGACAAGTATTATTATTTGGCATGCAAGATACAAAGGCACTCAATTTGTACAAATAGGCTACTACAGAAGAGGAAACATTGAAACATAGGCACAGAACAGGAATACAAGAAAGACAACACAGTATGCTTCGCAATTACTTTGGCAACCCATGCTGAATCTGTAGCACATATTTTCAGACACTGCTAAACACTGGATGAATGGAAGTAAGAGGAATAGAGAGGAAGAGCAATTTACTGCAATAGTTTCAGACACTGTTTACAACAAAAATGCACCGATGGGTCAGCTGTTAGATGTCCAACCTAGCCCTTTGTTTGGGTCTGCCGAGTTGTCTAGTCGGCCCGATGCGCCTTCCAGCATGTGTGCGCTGATGCTGGCGCAAACCCTGGCGGTAAATGAAGCTTTTCCCACATTCTACACACTCATAGGGTCTCTCTCCAGTATGAAGCCTGTTATGTACCTTAAGTTCCTCAGATCTGGAATAGCCCTTCCCACAGACACTACAAATAAAAGGCCTGTCTTTCATGTGGGTCTGGTAATGTGCTGTCAGGTACGAGTTAATGCGAAATGTCTTTCCGCAGATTGAACATGCAAACGGCCTCTCCCCAGAGTGCTGCATCTCATGCAGTTTGAGGGAGGAAGCTGTGTGGAAACCTCTGCCACACTGCGAGCACAGGAATGGTTTCTCGCCAGTATGGATACGCTGGTGGATTTGTATGTAGCTCTCATTGATAAACTTCTTGCCGCAGTCAGGACATGAGTAGCGCTTCTCCTTGATGTGGGTTTTCAGGTGTTCTTCCAACTTCTCCTTTTCACTGAACTGAATGCCACAGCGGCGGCAGAGGAGAAACTGTGATGCGCTGTGCTCGACTGCATCTGGTTCAGCAGAAGCCTCACTGTGTGCGGTAACATGGTGTGCTTGTAATGCGGAGTGACTCTCGCAGTCCTTTCCACATTCTGGGCATCGAAGGGTCGATCGGATCCTGGATTCTCCGGGCAGGGATTTCAAGTATTCAGAGAGTTCTGATGCCGATGGATTCACCTCTTCATCAAAATCCACAGCACCCTTTCGACCTAAACAGAATTAAAATGAGAGGGAACCCATTTTTATTCTCATGTTTCAAATGCAACAATTTTTGCCAGTCCAATTTCCTTTTTACGCTTTCATTACACTATTTGTAGCGCCGGATTATTCGACACTTTCAGTGATTTAAGCATATTGGCCTGGATTTTAACTGTACAGTAGAACAGTCAAAATTTAACCAACTATAAAAGTGAGACTTGTTTAATTATTTACTTCAACATTTAATCTCTATAGAACAGAAAGCTTGATGAGCAATTCAGTTCTCAATTCAAACTGAACTGTTGATAAGTCTCACCAAGATGGACTTTGTAGTGCGTTTTGAGATTTCCCTTCTGGTTAAAACCTCGACCACATACAGAACAGCAGTATGGTTTCTCTCCTGTGTGGATCAGCTCGTGCCGCTCCAGTTTGTAGGCATGAGGAAATTCTTTGCCACAAACTGAGCAGCGGTACTCTATCTTCTCTTTGGGTGTCTTCAGCAGCTCTGGAGGAATTTCTATTGGTACACGAACCACCTTTCTCCCGGGTTGCTTTTTGCCTATACGGAGAAAAAAAAAGTTGAATTCTAAGACTAGAGTTGAGAATGCAGACCAGATCCTGTGAAGTCAAATCCAAACCAGATTCTGAATAAAAACTATTATTTGCTTCATCTTTTGGGTTTTCTGGTTATACTGAAAACAGAAACAATTTCTGGTTCATATTGAGAAAAAAAAAAGAAAGAAAGACAGTAAACATGACTGTAAAAGACCCATTATGTAACCTTCCAATGTTAAACTCCCCATTCCTGACTCATTTGATGACATAATTACATCTATTATTTGCATTTCTGGATCTTTCGCTGCCTAGCAATGTCCCAAGGCAAAGAAACAGCAGTATACAACTATTTCATCCAGGACTCCGTGTGACATTGCAGCTGAGTTTTACTGTATGCATTCCATTACGGTAGCAAATACCGCGGATATAATCACACCAATCGTTTTGAAAGAGCAACGTGCTGCTTCAGCAAAGAAATACAAGAAGATAGTACCAGAGGAAGAGAGGAAAGGAAGCAGAGAAAAGACTTTGCACAAGATAAGACAAGAGTCAAGATAAGACTTTTATTGGCAATAAAATTTTAATTCCGTTAATTTTCTTCAAGAGTTTTCTAAATGGCAAAATGCTTTAACTATTCATTACATAGCCATCTAAAAGAGCTCTTAAACTGAACAGTCATGGGATACACAGCATAACCTTCCATTTCCTTCAGTGAATCAGAGGTCACAGCTCACAAGGTAGGCCTGCAAAAATCTAACAGTCTTAGAAAAGTTTTATCTCCTCTCACCAGTTGTAATGGCTGTTTTCTCTCCCTGTCCTTCGGCAGATGGTTTGGTCGTTTTCCTCCTTTTATGAGGTTGCTTTGCTGAAAAAATAAAAAAGCTTCAATAACATAAAACTGAAAAACAACTAAATTATCTTATGACTGTGGATGGGCCATCAAAAACTGGATCAGAACATATTTGAACTGCAGTTAATTGTGTTTATGTGTGTGTATCGCTTACATAGTTTTCTGCCATGTTATGTGTTTTGTCTAACTTCATGTCTTGTATTTTTTTTTGCCCTTAGTCTGTTCTTGGCTTGTGGCATTAACTACTATGACTGCATGCAGATGTAGCCAGGATTGTGCAAAGAATTTTGTGTTTGCATATAAATATAGTGAGTCTTCCAACTATACTGAAGAACCATGGCATTAAAATGTTTTTTTAAACTTATTAAAAAGAACACTACTACATAAAACAGGCCTAATCAACTCTAGCCCTTGAGGGCCACTGTCCTGTTGGTTTTAGACATTTCCCTGCAGCAACACATCTGATTCAGATTAAATGGATTTACTCAACAACTTATCAAGTTCTTCACAATGAGCCATTCATTTTATTTTATTCAATTTAGTTCATTAATATTTTTTGTAAGAGGGGCAGATTAAATAAGATTTTTCTTCTATCTGCTCATTTTGATTCAAGTGTTTGATATTTATGTTTGTACTGATTGATTTGTTTGGAATATAATATAGATAAATTCATAAATAAAAAATTTAAGTCATGGTTCCTTGACACGAGGAAACATTTAAAACCTTGAAGACAGTGGCTAGTGTAAAATAGCCCTGACATAAAATAAGCATCATCAGGAACAGAACCAACTGGATTTGCTGGAAGCTGTAGATTTCTTTGTCAGGATTCAGACTGACCAACATGACTTCAGAGATGGCCATTAAATCACCGCCTTGTTGGCATGTGCCTGGATGCATTTCGATTGTCGAACGTGTTTTCATGTTTCACACTGCAGCACCCTCTGCTGGATTAAAACTTAAGTTAATCATCAGTTCTCATCTGCCAGCTTCCTCCCAGTGAGGCTCCTCTTTATCGCTGCACTGCTTCATGACAGGTTTTCATAAGAAAAGAGCCCAGACAAGAAATTCTACTTTGGGAATTCCCAGTGACAGGTCTTTTTATTTCAAGCTTAACAAAAACTGATACTGAATCTAACCTTCTTTTTCTTTTTGTTCATATAATAATATGTAATAAAACAAAGAGCAGCTCTTGATTTAGAGTTAGCTAAAACGAAGGGACAAACTAAAACAAGACAAGTAAAAGTCTTACCAGCAATACGAAGACTTTTAGAGTTTAATTCCTCTGGTTCTGCTATGGTGCAGATATTTCTCTGCCTTCGGGTGCGCCTCGATACTTTAAGATAAAAATAACTACTTACAAAAAAATAACATACATTATGGCTGTTTCTGAAACACAAAAAGACATTAAACTGGCATATAAATAAAAAGAAACTCACTTCTAGAATCAGCCTGTAGGTCCTTACCGGATGACACTGGGGGCTGAGACTTCTTTCTTCTGCCTCTTTTCTTTGCTTATGGATCAATCGATGAATGGGTGTATGGATGAGTAGACAGACAGACAATTTCTAAGATTTCTTTTCATACACCGCATGCATTACAACTATGTACCCCATCACCCACCAGTTATTGCTGGACTGTCTTGTTCTGTGTCAGAATTGTCCAAACGCTCCACTGGAACCTTTTTCCTTCCTTTTGGTCTTTTTCCTGCCAACATAAACAAATTTTCACCAAAATCAAATGTAATCAAAAATATATTTTCCTGTTTTTATGTCTTTATTCACTTGCATTTACCACTATGAAAAGGGGAGTCAGATGTCTTCTTTACTATTCTCTTCTTTTGGTCCTCCACCTCATCGTCATCATCTTCCACAACTTCCATGATGAGTGTTGGACTACAGCTGTGCCTCTGGTTTAGACCTTGATGCTGAGATCCAGACAGAACATCACCCTGTGATCATAACTAAAAACAATGAAAAACACCCTACACAAACACCTCACTGGGTAACAGCACCCATTTATTATTGTGTCCTAATATTGAACTTTGAAGGTAAAATCTTCCCTAACACATAGATGTAGAGAATAGCTCTTTTGTATGTGTATTTCACTCTTTGCATGAATCTATTTAGCCAAATGAGGGTTATTCTGGGACATGAAGGCCATATGTTCCACAAATAGGGACTGATTTCCATGAACATGCATGCATGGTCATATCAGGTTTGAAAACAAAGACCTTATGAGAAGAAAACATAAGGCAGGAAGAGGAAGGACTGCTAGCATTAACAGTATTCATCAAGGTGGCAATCGACACCGGATTTGGGTAATATATGATCATTCACACAACACTGAATTGTTTTCCGATACAACTTGTGCTTTTTTTCTCCCCAAACTCCCACTTTATCAAACTTTAGGCATCATTGCATAAATCAGCTGGTTTTCAGGCTAACTTATTACGTATATGTAAAAAAAATTTACCTTCCCACACTGCGGACTTTCTGTGCAATCAGAGCTTTGGGCTGAATTATCTTCTGTAAACACAGATAGACAAGGATAAAAATCAATTTAATTATAAACTAAACAAATGCATATTAACATGAAAAATCACAACATTTATTCCATAATCTAAAAAATCTTGTTTTGGCAGTATGTGATAAGGAAGTTTTAAAAAAAATTCTAGTGGGTCAGGAGCACCGAGAAGGTCCCTGAATGTCTCTTGGACAATGACAATTACCTGCAGAACATCTCATGATAAATCCCAAGAGCAGGCAGAGTAGCAGGAAGCCACTCAACGAAAATAATGACATCAGGTAAATGTGCTGAGCTGTATAACTTACTGGCATCCCACTCAACCACTTCTCCATCAGAGTTGATTAAACCTCCAATTTCTTCATCTTGCTCCTCCTCAACCTCCCTTTCCTCTGCTTGTAGTCTGACAGTCAAGTGGAGTGCTTGGTCACTTAAGCTGGCAGACGCCATCTTCAGTCCATGTGACGTCAGGTGGCAACAGTGAGGAGAGTCCTAAACACAAACCAGAGGGCTGTAATGCGTTCATTTTTAACAGTTTTACTGTAACCTTCAGAGAAAAACGGCATTACTTACGCTGAGAGCACAAAGCCACCTTCTATTACTAATTAACGCATGCATGATTACTTTTAAGGCAAGAAGACAGACGGAAAGTGACAATATAAAATATTTTATTCTGTTGTTTGTACTGAAATATTAAAAATATTCAGAAACAATAATGAGTACTGGAACAGGTTTATAAAGATGAACTCATTCTAAAATAAGAAAAGGGTCATCTTATAAGTGGGAAGATAAGGTAAATTCAAGCTACAGTATGTATCCAAGATTTCAGCTCTATTTGGGCCCCCTGGCATGTAAATGTCATTCAATAAGGTTCAAAATTTTCTGGAAATTTCAGAATTTCTCTCCAAGTTCAGAGTTGAGTCATCCAGCTTCCCCATCTTTATCTCCATCAAACCTCAACTTTAATTCATGCACTAAAATGGACATGACATTTCCTGGTTAAAAAGTAGCTAATGGACCATTTCTCAGTGGGATATATACCAAAGGTATGTCCCACAGACACCTGAGAAAAGCTGAATAAATCAAATCAGGCCTCTCTTGTAATCTTTTGAGATAATTTGCATCACTTAACACAACATATTTCACTAAATCTGCTAGTTTTACTGTTTGATATAAGGACATAGCTATTGTGCAGGCCGAAAGTTTCAGTGTAAAAAGTGTTTTTTTGATGACCGAAGAAATAAATGAAAATGTTCTAACTTCAACTAAAACACTGAATCTGTACAGAAAAGCTAGAGCACAAATTCCTTTTTGACATTTATAAAATTAATTAAAAAATAAAATGATAAGAAAATAAAAGCAAGAACGAAATGTTTTTGTGAATGACAGATGTTTTCATAATCACAATCAATCAACAGTTTGTTAACCTACGGTTTGGTAAGGTGCTGGTAAGCTGGGCTGCCGTAGCTCTTCTTCTGTGCATAAAGTGGTCCTCTGTTCTTGGGAAGGACACTCTGCTCCTCCATGAGCTCTCGGATGGGATTTTGTGTTCTCTTTGTGACCGGGGCTTGTGTCACGTCCCGGGAAAGGGAAGGGGTTCTCTCCTGTTTTATTGCACTGGCACATATTTCCTGCTGCATGGTCCCGTATACAGGAAAGCTCAAGTTTTTCATTAAAGCCCTTGGGCACATTTCTCTGTCGCCTCTCTGTGGCAGTGGAGCTCTGTCCACAGATACTGTGGCCATCGGACTCCTGGAAACATTTTTCCATTTGACAAACTCTCTGATGTCTCTTCACTCCATATGAAATGGAGTCTTCCTTCCTGAACGCCTTGAAGTACGAACAAGTGCCTGCTGCAGTTTCATCTCTCTCCGGGCTTAAACTCTCATCTATGTTTAATATTGCAAAAGAAAAACAAAACTGTGGAAAATCACCAACATACAGTTCCATCAAATGAAATTATACTAATAATTGAGTTTGTTTTCACTCACGATTTTCACTCACAGTCCAGCCCTCCTCTTCCTCTTTAATAATCACTTGGATCTCCGGTGTGTCACAGCTATGGTTGGGGCTCGCGGGTGCTTTGATTGGCTCCTGCGGCGTTGAAGCTTGGTCGCTGTAGTTTTCATTCAGACTCTGTGATGATGGACCTTGAAGGTCAGGATCCTACTGAAACACAGAAAGATGATTAACACAGAAAACCTACAGGACATGAGACCAACACAACCTGGGTGAAAGAAAAGGAAAGATTATCTCTAACAAGACAAGTTTTACTCGTCAGAAATAAAATCCAAAAAAATGGATTGCATGTCCATTCAGAATATTTTTGCTTTTCTATTTTATTGATGCAATCAAACTTGCTGGTCTCATCTTATACATTGTTAACAGCTGGTTGAACAATAGCCTAAGATGTCTGATTTGACTGCTCTTGTGTCTGGTCCTGTGCTGCTTTTTAAATGTTTACTTTACTTGGTCCAATGCATTTACTCGACAGATGTTTTTAATAGTACATAGGATTGCATAATAACCAATACGTTCTTATCATTGCGATATTACCATGTACAATATCAATCAGTCTCACTAGGAAGTCGTTGCAATTTCTACTTTCAATACGAATTCAAAGGCGATAAAAAAAAAATGCAACTGCGAAATTGTAACTTCCTGGAAAGGTTGATCAATATCACAAAAATAACTGCAATACTGCAAATACTTTGACAAGCAAAGCTGTACTTAAGAGGAATTTCGCTTTTTTGAACCTGGGGTCTGTTTTCATCTTTCCTTTCATACATGTGAGTGATGGAGAAAGGAATTTTCAAAATTGCTCTAGTATTTAGCCAGGCAAGCAGCTAGCAGCACAGCTAATGATAAGTATGGGGAAACTGGCCCCGTGTCTAAGTTCGCCCTGAAAATGTGCTTTTTTTTTAACACTGAAGTGCTCAGATACTTATCATTAGTGGGGCTGCTAGCTGCCTACCCGGCTAAATACTGGAGCGATCTTGAAAAATCCTTTCTCCGTCACTCACATGTATGAAAGGAAAGATGAAAACAGACCCCAGGTTCAAAACAAGTGAAATTCCCCTTTAAAGAGGGTTGCATTCCACTCAAGAGTTGTTTTGTTCATACACCTGAGTTTATCCCTTGCAAGTCGATTCAAGAATTATATCTCATATTGCTTGTTTACCTAGCTCTGTGCAGCATTAGTTAGTAATAAAAATAGCCCATAATGATAACTGCAGTGGTGCCACAGAAGCAGAGTGGACCCACCCATCTAAATATAAACATCTGGCTACACAGCAGCTTTTCTCAGCTTTTATTTGTCATTATAGCAGAATATATTTTATCAGCAGGTGTTCCAATAAATCAGGACAGACAGCCAGACAGCACAATGTGACATGGCTCACAAACATTGAAACATTACCTCTTTTTCTGCCGTGACACGACAAATCACCTGTTGTCCAAAACATTAATTCACCAAATAACAGTCCTTATACGTCTCAGTGTTGGTGCTGTATTTCAGTTAATATGTTGCATATTAAGAGGAATTAAGATATGAATAATGAGATATAGAATAACTTCTATAACTGTATAATCTGTAATTACTCTGTAATTACACTGCCTGGCCCATAAAAAAGTCGCCACCTAAAAAAAAAGGTTACACACTTATATTTAATTGGACCCCCTTCAGCTATTATTATGGCACACATTCACTGTGGTGTTGTTTCGATAAGCTTCTGCAATGTCACACAATTTATTTCCATCCAGTGTTGCACATATTTTTCATAAAGATCTTGATGATGGGTCTGACTACTGCAGAAAGCCTTCTCCAGCACACCCCAATGATTTTCAATTGGTTTAAGGTCTGGACTCTGTGTGAAAGTGACGTCTCAAGCTGCCTGAACCACTCTTTCACAATTTGAGCCTGATGATTCCCAGCATTACCATCGTGGATACCGCCGAGCAGTCAGGGAAGAAAACATCCATTGATGGAATAACCTGCTCATTCAATATATTCAGATAGTCAGCTGACCTCATTCTCTTAATACAAATGTTGCTGAATCTAGACCTGACTAGGTGCAGCAAGCCCAGATAATAGATTCCCCCTACAGACTTGTACAGTAGGCACTAAACATTATGGCTGCATTGCTTCATCTACCTCTCTTCTTTGATTGATGCACCCATCACTCTGGAACAGAGTAAATCTGGACTCATCGGACCACATGACCGTCTTCCATTGCTCCAGAGTTCAATCTTTATGCTACCTAGCAAGTTAAAGCTTTTTTTCTCTAGTCAGCCTCTCTGATTAGTGGTTTTCTTATGGCTACACAGCTGTTCAGTCCAAGTCCATTGAATTCCCTTCATATTTTGTGTATGGAAATGCTTCAACTATTAAACATAGCCCTGAGCTCTACTGTTGTCTTTGATATGATTTCACCAACTGTTTAAGTGATCACTGATAACAGTCATTTGTGATTTATTTTTACTACATTTCTTCCTCAAAGACAAAAGTTGCCCACTATCCTTCCAGTTTTTATTGATGTGTTGGACAGTTCTTCACCTGATTTTAGTAGATTCTA
Organism: Craterocephalus amniculus; assembly: GCA_036024015.1. NCBI lineage: Eukaryota > Metazoa > Chordata > Actinopteri > Atheriniformes > Atherinidae > Craterocephalus > Craterocephalus amniculus. The sequence continues at coordinate 2,631 of JAVQJG010289458.1, read as the reverse complement.
CAATTTGTGTTCGGATTTATTTATTCTTTACAAAAGGAACAGTGCGTGTCATTACACATGAATCATATGAAACGCATTCCTTACCAAGTTCACACAATATAAACAACAGACAGGAAAGATTCAAATAATCACAATAAACAAAATCTTAATAGAACAGGACAAAATAATGGCATAATTTATCACAGGCCAAAAAGCAGTATCTCTGCCGATAGGGTCCATTTGAAAGTGCTGTTGAAACGCGGAGTGCAAAGTCCCATCACATAACGTTTCAGTTCTAAAGTACTTAGAAGATAAAGTGCTTGAGTGGCATTGCAAGCATGATGCCTGAACACTTAAATGTTTTCTCTACTGGATGCTTGCCAATGATCTGAACAGACTAACATCTTTTGCATGATCACAGGATATGTGTCTTTTGACATGGCTGTTTAAGAAATGAGAAGCTCATTACATCAATTGGGATTAAATAACTTGTTGCCAGATGAAAGATAATCTCCATAGCAGTAATTATCCAATAGCAGTCTTATATCAATTTGCAAAGTTTATCTAGATAGTGATTTTTAAATTTTATCTTATTTTTATTTTTTTGGCCAGGCAGTGTAATATGGAAAATAGCTTACATCTTTTAGCATGTTATCATGCCAGTACAGAACAGAAAAACATAAATCATTTTTCTAAGTCTACTTCTTTTAATGAAAATTCAACCTAGCACCTATTACCTTTGCATTACTGTCTTCCTACAGTGTATAACTGTTACAAATGGGAGTTACTTTGGCATCCAGTCTCAGAACATTAATAATCACTATATTCAAAAATATATTTTCAATGAAAGTGAAGAATTATTACATCCATTATAAAGGGAATAACCTAAATGTTTGTTAAGCAGTAGTGAGACATCAGGAAAATTAGTTCTTGGGGAAATAGCCCCGGGTGAATTCCCTCGGCCACATGTCATCCAGCTCTAAGGTTGCATCTAAAAGTCCCAGAAGAGAGGACCGGACTTGGGCACTCCTGGATTAGACAGTTTTGGGGTTTTTGTGGACATGCTCGTATAGATATCCAGGAGTTTATCGGCGTGGTGTTGTTTCTCCAAACATCTAGGTGAGGGAAAGGCTAACTTTCTCAGACTTTGAAACGCCGCTCAGTGGATAGGTGTCGAATAGCTGGAGAACACCCAGTATTAACTATTAAATGGACATGTCGAGAGACTGGGATTTGGAAGTGATGCCTAGCTTAAAATGCACTACAAAAAAATTATGTTGCACGTTTAAATGCACCCGGAAAGCATTATTTAAAGGCTGTAGGCATATAAATAACAGCAACTGTCTGTAGTTCAACTACAGCCGCTAATTACTAACTAGCTAGCTTTCCAGCTTTCATGAAGATTGAAGCAATATATTAGGGTTACTAATCAGATGAGGCGCACAGCAGCAGCTGCACGCCAAGCCACCTCTTCTCTGCAAACCAGGTTAACCAAGCTAGTAACCGCTCCTGTTAGTAGTTACACTAAAAAACAATCACACGTCAGACAGCTCCACGCTACGTTTTCCACGTTACCTCAAACATATTTGGAGGTGGGTGCCAGCTTTGAAGGATGTCATAAGAAAACCAGCACAAGCAGAGAATAAACCCAAGCTGTAGCGTTATCCTATCTGAGAGTAACTGTCAGCCAACAGTTAAGCTAAACTGTGGTGCGCCACCACTTCTTCTTGAGTGTTTTTTTCCGCCCCTCTTCTTCTTCTTCTTCTTCTTCTTCTTAATTTCTAATTCGGCTTTCTTCTTCGAGGTTTTGCGCTTGTTGACATACTTATCGTTACAATACTGCCTCCTGGTTTAGGTCTTCCTCCATGTGGTTTCTCTTTTTTTCTTTTCTACCGCAAACATCTGTTTTCTATCGTGTCTTCCGCTCTAACTTTGTTTTTTTGTTTGTTGTTTACAAACGGTTATGTTGCAGTTTTTTGAAATACTGTCACACATAACACATATCTGCCAGAAGCTCCAGGTATGTTTGCATGCAAGTCTGTAATAACAAGGTTATTACATTTATTTATTTATATTATATTATTATTAATGTTCATTTATATATATTTAATAAAATTATGTAATAAAAAGGTTAACTGTAAACAAGTTAACAAGTTAGCTTATCTTGTTGGTTAACAAGCCACCTTATGTCCCAGTAAGTTTGTGCATACTTCATGTTGTCAGGTTCTACGGAAGCGTATTGCTGTCAGGTAGGAAAATATATTTTCGAGCACTATCACGTTATAACGTGATACTTATATTGTACAAACATGTTACTTATATTGTACAAACGTGATATTATATTGTACAAACTTGATATTATATTGTACAAACGTGATCATTATATTGTACAAACATGATACTTATATTGTACAAACGTGATAATTATATTGTACAAACGTGATATTATATTGTATAAACGTGATACTTATATTGTACAAACGTGATACTTATATTGTACAAACGTGATAATTATATTGTACAAACGTGATACTTATATTGTACAAACGTGATACTATATTGTACAAACGTGATAATCGGTCTTTGTCAGGTGACGTAGCGCCCCCGCTAATTCGCAAGGCTTTGTGGTCCTGAGTGTATCTGGGAGAAAAA
>JAVQJG010289457.1:0-25137 GCA_036024015.1 Craterocephalus amniculus | reverse complement strand
ATATATATATATATATATATATATTATTTTTATTATTATTACTATTATTATTACAATTCATTATTCTATTATTAAACGGGGAAATTATACCAGTATCTAATGGTGGTTGTACATTTCATTTCATGCATTGCCGAAGGACAAGGACAGTTTTGAGGGACTATTCATGGCAAAGTCTCAAAAACTGAAGATGAAAAAGAAAATTATCCAAATTAATACAAACTGTATATGATCGTTGATTATTCTTGTTCTATTTCTCTGTGCGATTAAAAAAAGGCAGCCAATTAACCCCAGATTACTCGAGGAAGCGGAACGAGAGAATTTGCAACACTTCATCAGAGGCATGTTAGCCTACAGGGGAGATCTCCTCAACTTTATACAACTTGGTCCCTGGCTTCCCCTTTTCCCCACTTGAATGGCGTGTCGGCTCATTGTTGGGACTGCTACAATGTGAGAATACTAAGTAGGGCTGAAGCCGTTCCCACGTGTGAAAACGGGGAAAATAATCCAGGAGAAGAAGGTGGATAGAAAAAGGAAAAAGTCTGTACCTTTCACTCCGACCTTGTTACTGCACGTTGAGCGTTCAAAAGCAGCTTTAAAAATATATGCTTCTCGTTATCTTTGTCACAAAATTATTCCGATAAATAAACAATCTACTTTTTATCTATTTACTTTGCGTGCCACTCTGCTGCTCATCGTGTTTTGTTTATGCATATTCAATCAAAAAGTTGATTCGTGAGCTCCAAAGCCATTCTGTTATGATGGAGTATATCGGAAAACAGCTATATAAAACGAATGAGTGATACATGATTTTTTTTTTCTTTTTTGTTTCATACAGTTTTTGGGACTGAAAAGATCATAAGGAGAGAAAGTTAAACTCTGAGAAGTCTCTCCACTTAATCCCTTCATTGCTGTAATTATCTGTGCAGCCTGAAGCGCAGGTTATCAGTGGAGCCACGTAATCTAGGGTTTACCAAACATTAAATTTTGCTGTCTAACGTGAACTATTTAAAATTATTTTTATTTTAGGCCAATTTTATTTTATTTTATTATTTATTTTATTTTATTTTATTTTTAAAAAAAGAACAATCGTGATGATAACACCCTTAAAAATGGTTTCTTATCTTTCAGGACTTAATACTGTTTCTAGCCGTTAAAAACGAGAGGAAAATGACATCAATATGCAAATTTTAAAAAAAGAAAGGACTCTCTAAGCGTGAGAAATTATAATGAAAGTTGCAATGAATCCAATTTGCCAAATGATCTTGTAGAACGGTAATCTTTGATTTGACACTGTAGAAAAAAGGACCAACTCAGTAACTTGGACAGAAATTTGCTGTAGGGGCAGAAAATGTGGACCAGACAAATTAGACACAAACCGCCGGTTCTTAAAACGACTCCCGCTTGCTTCTCCATTTAAGGTGAGACCAAAACCTGTTGACACACGCAGATTAGTCTAGTCGGTGGAGCAAACGGTACATCCTATAAACAGACGGCCAATATAACACATAAATTACGACTTGGGGTCAAATTCTGCTCAAATGCGTAATTACACACCGACTATAAGACTTAACCTGCTCCGATTCTTTGCACTGGCTATACACCCTGAGCGGAAGTAGCCAAATGCCAAATGCGACATAAAATATTGCTGAAATAAAAGGAGGGTGGCTCATTTAGAAAATGAGGTCGTTCATATCTGTGACCGAAAAGCAGGCAATATTTGATTCCTCTGATTACTCTGTTTCTCATCAAAAGTATCTTAACCACAACATTATACGTCACATGTTGAATATTGTATATTATGTAGCCCTTTCAATGTTAAGTGTGCAACAAGATCAGGAAAACTGCTGTTTTTTTCTTTTTATTGTCTTTGTTTAGTTCTCTTCTTAACTGAGAGAGTCTCCTAGTGAGGTGCAGAAATTGCTTATGGCTATTTGATCACCATTATTTCCAAATTGAGCAGGCTAATTAAGGACACAATTCAGCTTTAGTCCTCTGGATAGTCTTCATGCCAGAATTAAGACAAGACAAAAAGCATCTACAGTAGCCTTTAGGCCACGCTTTGGCACAACGACCTAAAAAACAAGCTCGGCTTTTACTCCAGCCCAGACATTTGGATTGTGAGCAGTCTCATTCACCTTTAGGGGAATAAAACCTCATGAATGTAACATCACATTCACGTCTTTGGAACCTTCAATGTTCATTTTTAGTGGAGTTATAAAACCTTCCGATAAGGTGGCAGAATGATTTACCACTTTTATTTACCACTTCACGGACTGTTTTTCTACTTCTTCATACAGCTCCTCTGGGAGAGATTACACGTGTAATTTTCAGCTGTGAGATGTTTTAAGTGACCTGGCCCCAACATAAATAAAACATTGCTATCCAGAAGAAGAACAAAAAGAAGAAGAATTGAGGAAGAGTGATGAACTACAAGGTGCCTGGAAGCTAGAGATTGAAGTATATGTTGTTGGATTGTAATGTGTTTATTACTCAAAAAAAAAATTTCCATCAAACAAATGTTTCTAAATGAGTGTAAGGTTGGATATTTGTACAATCATCTGCTTTTTTCCAGCCTGTTTCAACATGCAAACAAGTTGCCTAATCTTACTTAATAAGATAATTCACACAAACACACAAATGCACATACACAAAGCTCCACTCTGAAAGCACCTTGACTCCTTGAAAGGAGCTGCTCATTGACCAATCTGCTCTGACAGCAGTGTGGCGTGAGCCTCTGACCCCGTGACTGCAAAGGGTCTCTGTTCAGTGGCCATGTAAGGGCTCACTGGAGCTCACACGCAGGACTTCTGCCCTGCCCTGGGGGAGGTGACGTGCACAAATACACACGCACACACACACAGGCATGCATACATGAAACAGACTTATAACCTACTCCACGGCAAACCCCCTCAGGTATGCGCAGCCACAGAGCAGTAAGTGTGTGCATCCAGTTTGGAGGTGGAGACAAACGGCAGACTCTTCCTCCTGTGACCATGTACAGGTCCCGTCTGCATCCTTGCTCCTCCCTGGCTCTGGTCAAAAGGTGAGCAGGTTCAGCACACAGAATCTTTAAACACAATGTGCATGATGCAACCCTGCTACATCTGACAGCGTCACATCCCTCAGAAGTTTCATCACACGCTTGTACGAAATTTAACAAAAGCATAAATAACTAGGGGATTTTTTTTTCTTTATGTAACAAAAATATGTATCATGGACCTCCAAATTTTTAAAAACTGAATGGTTGTGAAGAAGATTGATGAACTGTTTTCTTTCAGTGACTTCACTGGGTCCACGAGGGAGGAGGGGTACCAAGCTGCCTGACTGTTTATTTACATTTGCCCTTTTTAAATGATCCCTTTCTTCTCAACATCTGCTCCACATTACCACACAGATATCTGTCCTAATGACCGCTATAATGCCTGCGCTCACACACTTGCTCAAACATGAACACTCACACATCCTCCGCCTGTAACATTACCATTATCCGCTGTTCATCTGGGACACTTTACCCTCTTCAAACCACCTTGCACAACAAATGGACCTTCTCTCACTGCTGACCCTTTTTGTTTGTGCCAAGCTTCCCACTTTTGCTCCCAGTTTGGTGTAGTCTGATGGATGCAAATGGGCACTTACTTAATTGGATCAGCTCCCAAGATGGAGATAAAGGGGGGACTTTTTTTTCTTCCTAGCTTCTCCAGGTTATTTTAAGCTGTGCTCAGTTCAATGGTGTGTGGAGACAAAGTTAATGAGGAGGGGCGAGGAGTCACCAACAGTGCTCGACTCATTCAAAACTTTCTGCCCCAAACCAGCTCTCACTCCCACACAGAGAAGTTAAGAAAGCTCCACATTGTGCGACAGTGTCTCGGTGCTAATTTAGTAAAGTGCCTTCAAGTGATGTAACTTGCAAACGGCCCCATCAAGAACAAGCAGAGTTGCTGCTCTGGGTTTGGTTCGTGCAGGTACCTGCTGGGTTATGTCATTCAATAAATGAAATGACAGCTAAACCTGAATGTAAACACAGAGGGAAATAAGTTAGTTTAGTTCCTGTGTATGCTTGCCCTGTGAATTTACAGTCATTAGCAGATTAATTCTGATGAAAAATATTCGAGACCTTCTTTTTTTTCTCCCTGAACTCAACTGAAAAAAAGAAAGAAAAAAAAGGCAGTGGCTACATGCCAGTGGGAGTGTGCAGGCTGCTCCACCCTGATTAACAGCACCATTCACAGCCAACTCCAATTGGTAATCTCATCAGAGAGGGGCTTTAAACAGATAAAGACCACCCCTAACTAACCCCCTCTGCCAACTGCTCCAACTGCATCCCTTCCCACTTCAGATGTCCCATCTAACTCACTAAGTGAGAGCTGCTAATACCTGACACTGGCTAACATCGCCAGCCACAAACCAGGCTCAAATCATCTATTGACCTCATTTTCAATAAAAGAGCTATTTCCAGTCTGATGGATGATTTGTTGGTCTTGCATGGAATGGCCATCTGGATGGAGGGATATGCTCGCTGTAGTAGGTATGCATCACCTGCCAGCTAGGACTCTATGTACAGACAAAAGCTTGGAGTTCGCAGTTATGCATCTCGCTCAAGCTAATATGTATAAAACCAGACCAGCTTAGAATAAAGAATGGTGGGAAGAAAGAAAAGCTAATTGAATTTTGCACCATATGGTCACTATTGGCTTGGTTTTTCTCATCTCAAGGCAAACATGAGGTTATTTTGATCCAATATAAGAAAATCCCTTGTTGTATCTGGAGACATAACAGCAGTTCATTCAAATATCAAAAGCTTTGTACCAAGGCCTCTTTGTTGCAGAATAAAGAAGAGGAATCCAAAACAAATCAGTGAAAGAGGTCTGGCTGTAGTAAAACCTCTTGTCCCACACAGCCTCCCCTTCTTTTTTTTGTTTGGAGAGCTCAGATTGGGTTCACAGTAGCTGCACTTTAAGTATAGAAAGATCTGATTTATTAGCTTGTCAGGGGAAGCATTGTTCAAGAAAGCAATCAAAAAGCACTTACCTAGCTCCTCTAAAATTACTGCTTTTTCACTGGCTAATTTGTGCAACTCCCACCGAGAGGCTGGCAAAGCGTTTGATGAGGCATATAATGATGATTAATGAATTTATTGCCCTGCTGCTCATCAAACAGTTGTAGTATATACTTCTCTCTTTCTGCCAGTGAGTCGCTCAGGCTCCAGACACAGGGGCACAGATGAGATAGAGCTGCCCTCCTCCCTTTGGCTGTTAACCCGACTGACCTGATGGGCATGACGATGTGGTGGACAGTCTGTGGACAGAATCGGAGCACAATGGACAGATTAATAAAAGGTTAAAATAGAAATGCGAGGAAACCTGCTACAAGGGACACATGCTCTCAACTTTCAGCCTCTGATCGCTTTTGTGGGAAAAACAAGGGGAGAAACTAGATCTGCATGGTTTCTTATGCCCTCTGTTGCTGCTGCAACCTCTCCCAGACCCGTTGTACAGGCACTTAAAAGTATGAGAGAAAACCAATAACATGGAGGAAACTACAGAATGTTATTCATGAGTCAAAACGAAGCCTTTAAGCATCTTACAAGTTGAAAAAAAAAATGCTCACATGTTCTATTATTCCATTGAAACGAGGTCTGCTCTCATCACAAATGATGATTAATGAGTGGCCAGGCATGGAGGGAGAATGTGTGTGTGTGTCTTTTAGTGTGTGGCGGTCATAGTGTGCTTGTGAATCGGTCACTGTTGGGTCAAAAGCGCATCAACATATTTGCTAAATAAGCCCACCCCCTTCACCCAACCAGCCCCCATAACTCTGGGTCATGCATCTCTCCATTCCACATTGTAAAGGATGTTTACACTTGATTGCATTCAATGCTTTCCTATTCCCTGCTCTTTGGTCAAGTGTGCTTGATTAAGTTCAAACTTGTTCAAAATCTCCGGCAAGTAAAAAATGCATTGTTGCAACTCACACACGCATATTCCCACCCCCACCATCTACCCCTCTGAGATCAGTTCCCTGGATAGCCTGGATTCTTCATTCACTTATTCATTAGGTTGGTCCCTTAAATACATCAAAGAACTCCTTCGCTCAAACAATAAACCAATAAAAGCAATTATAACCGCATCTCTTCTTGGCAATGTTGATCTCTCGGGTGCCAACATTAGATAATGAAAGAGTCTGATGACATAAGTTTTCTGAGAAAGCTTGTTTTTTGTCTCTTTCTAGTGCATGCTCTGTTTCTGAATGTTACTTCTTCAGTTTGCTTCACATAACACACGCAACACCTAACATAAAACCCCAAAAAGTTTCACTGTAGTTAAAATCATGAGAACGTAAAGACTTTTTTAAGCGTAGTAAGAGGTCCATGTAAATAAATTGGTGCTTTGCCTATCATGTGTTTCACATTAAATGTTACCAGTTAAAGTTCTTTAAATATTCATAGGCCTCCCTTGCTCTCTCTCCCTCTCTCCGTTTGATGGAGTGGATGGAAGGGTTCAGGGAGAGGCTATTCTAGATTCTGATAACCTCTTCTGCAGGCATGGTGGAGATGAAATGCATTTGTCAAAACGAGAAATTGAGATTCACCCAGCATTGCCCGATATTGCTTTCATTCCTTTTTCCGAAAAACAAGAGACCGCAACCCAATCAGGGGAATCGGCATATGCAGATCGCAGTGATAAATTTTTCATGAGCATGTTTCATCCTAAAGCAGATAAAAACAAAGAATGGGAAAGTGGTTATTAAACAAAAGATGGAATCAACAGAGTGAAAAATGGCGTTAAAGATGAAGTTTCTAAGTGGGTGTTTTGCTTCACAAGCCATTTCAGTTCTCTGACAAGTATGCATATAATATGACTTATTGTACTGCATACTGTTTGTTGGATGCAGGAGCAGTTAAAACCTTCTATTATGCAGGTTGTTAGTATTTATAGAACGTAATTTTAGCTCTGTCAGTTTTCTATCAGGTTTTTATTGCTCCAAGTTAAATAAAGAATTCTCTCTTCTCCTATTCGCAACACAGTAAGCGGTCAGCAAGTTCACTTGCATATATCACCAATAAGTTATAATCACAGTGTTTGTCGCCAGTGGGATTGCTGGAATTTTAATGAATGATGCCTCAGTTCCCATGCGCTCGTGAGCTCTAGTCCCTCTGGAAGGAGTGAATACTTGTGGAACAGCATTCAGATAATGTCAGGAAACATTTCATGGACTATGTTAGCATATATTTAAACAGGTGCTGATAAGTATTGTTACATCAGATGAGTTCAAGTATACCAGGATGTCTGTTTCATTTTATATCTTACTTCTTGATCAACCTACCTGACATGGACTGATTTGACCTGATAAATTGATGATTTAATCTTAATTTAAGATCACAGAAGACCAATATGACATTTCCTGTACAAATAAGTATATGAAATCAGTTTTAAAATAAAGAGTAGTATGTCCATTATGACTAAAAATGCATTCTAATGAATTGAAAAAATTATTTAACATATAAATGAAAAACATGCTTTTGAGCAAAATATTTATTCTCACAAAGCTTGTGTTGTTGAAAGAAAAAAAACAACAAACAAACATAGAAAAACCCTGGAAGAGTTAAACTGGCTCCGACTGACATTTTACCAGAGGATGCCTCGACAGTCCTTGACCTGTTGATTGACTTAGATGCACCAACATCATTAGCAGGTCATCAGCTCTTGCACTGTCATTAGTAAATACATGAGTATTAGCACACACATATAAAAATCTTGTGCACATTATGTCATCGAATGGAACAATGTTTCCTACACAACTACAGGGCATCGGGGCTGATAGGAGATTGTCCAAAAATTTACAAGTGTTCTACCTGGAATAGTCAAATGCAATTAGTAGCTACGGTGATCCATTGTCAAAATTGCATGGATGAAAATGCAAAATGAAAAAAAAAAGATATATTGACTTAGCATAATTTGGTACAGCCACACAGCTCTGGTTTGTGTGCATACAGTAATTGCTTTAATGTGGGCTATTAAGCCTAAGTGGGTATGGTTTTACTGTCTGCCCTACATTCAGCTTGATCCCTGCCATGATCAATACTTATGATTTGTAAGTCACCAGCCATCACCAGCAAAGTATAAGTTAAGTGTTTGACCTTGTGAGGAAGAGTTCCCTCCTTGCTCTTCTGTCAAGGAGTACATTGACAAAGGAGAGGTACATATACAGTAGACACAAACACTTTTTTTTAACCTTCTAACAACTGCTTTTAAGGGTGTATCATGAAATCATGAAATAAATATTTAGTTTCATTAAATGTGGCTTTGAGTGGCAAGTGTCAGGGGATCTGTGGGGTTTTCATCAGGTGACTGTTTTAGCTTTATCAGAACACTAGGGGCAGCAAGTGTCAGCATGGCTTCAAAAACATGTAGTATTAGTGATTATCAAAGAAAAAAACGAATCGCAGATGAAACATGCATATTTGTCGAGACGGATTTACGACTGGCCCTATAGCGGTAGTCTCGTGTATCGCGAGACTTCCAAACCAAAACAAATGCGAGCGTCAATGGGCTAAACTGTAAGCTGGTAGGCGGAGACCCGATAGAGGAGGAAATGTCCGCTTTTTCATCAAAACAGGTCAGTCAAGTGAAATTATTACTTCCAAGCTGCTTTATGACTATGAAAATGTTGCATGGAGCCTCTTTAAACCATCATTCGACTCATGAAGTGGTCTGTAGGCTCCTGATTTGCGAAAAAAAGTTTAGTAGCCTTTTCACTACCAGCTCGAGGGTTGTAGACCGACTGCCCCCTGGGGGGGGTTTGGTGAGGAGAATACCATCTCCTGTGAAAGTCAGATTCTAAGAGTTAAGCCGAGGTCAAGAAGCCAAATCCTACCACAAGCGTTATGCTGACATAAAAATTACTAACTTTGCAATAATTCATATTCTTTGAGATTAAAGTGTGCAGGTGACAAGCAGAGTGCAATGTGTGAGATGCAGATGTGCAGATGGAGGGGCTATTTCTATGTCTGTTTCTCTTTTCTGTACATTCCTCCTCAGCAAAGTGCTGGTTGGCGTGTTTTTTCTGTGTAAGGGAGCCACACAAACAAATATATAAGCACACGCCTCAGATTAGATGTTGAGTCTGAGTGACTTAAACAAGAAAAGATAACTCTCAGCATGGTGACAGATGGGTAAGCAGAGCTATCTCAGGCTGTAATCTTGGAATAGTTTGAGACACTTTGTGTTTTGGCAACAGATGTAAATGACATGTGAACTTCCCCAGGATGAATGAGCAATATTGTTTAAAGTGAGAGAGATATGCTTTTGATTCGTGTTGTGTCATGTTTTTACCGTAGGCGATCAGAAACCAACATCTAGGATGATCGACTCCGATTCTAACACAAATATCACTGTAAGATAATACATGACTCTGAAAATCAAGGTCTCACAGGTAAGTAGATGGATCACTTACACATAATTCCGGTCTGTGCATCATTTTCCTCTTATCTGGTTGAGATGCATGATCATAGTTCTAACCTGCCAGCACAATCATAGCTTACATGATACACATAATATCAGTCAGTCATATCCTGCTCTGAGGAAATTTGACCAAATAAGATATAATTTTGTGTGATTAATACATGCAGTATCCAGGCTAATTTAGTATTGACACTGATCCGTCAGTTGCTGATAATGACTCACTCTCAAATCTTTTGGGTACAGCTCTGTATGTGCCTGCATGGATGTGTGCATGTTTATTCAACAACAATGCACGTGGTTGTAATTTATGAACACTGAGAAGTGTTTGATCATTACATACCCCCAGCATGTTTCAAAGTGGTGATAAAGATACAAAAATCATCTCTTTATTCTCCCTGTCGATCATACACGTTATCCATCATAGAGTTAATCATGCATCAATCTCATGTTTCCTCTCCGACCAAGTTCCGTCTTAACTGTCTATGTGCGGGCAGCATAAAGGGAGCGGTACCAGAGGCCTAGCACAACACAATGATCAAGTGCTGGGAGCATGAGAAGCCACAATACAGAGAGCTATTAGTTGTGGGTGATATGGTTGAAGTTACTCCTGTGAACTTTGTCGTGACTTGATGCTTGGCACCATTGGGAGGGGTGGGGCGGTTCTTAGAGGAGGGGACCACTTGTGTTGGGAGGATGGGGGAGGGTACTGGGCCTAACAGTCAATATATATCCCAATGGCCACACAAGCCCCCTCCTTGTTTCCAGTTGGATTCCACTTATAAGTGCTGCCATTCTTTTCTCCATCGAGTGCAGGCAACACGTGTTTGTGACCACACTCCCTTTCTCTCCCCTCTGTCTTTACTCCATCTCACTCCATCTCCAGTGAACCCGCTTATTAACACAAACACTGGCTGACACTTGTTTGTGCTTTTAATTGTGTCTGGATGTTACGTCTCTTGCGAACACATACATTAGCATTTCTCTGGCACAGTATAATCACTCCTTCAACCACAACGCCATGCAGAGAGCGCACAGGAAATTACCACATGCAATCATGTTTGCTGCAGAAGCACATTTGGCTTTGCACAGCTCCCATACAGTCTGCCGCAGCCTCTAACTTTGTGTTGGGTAATATGAGTAAATGTTCTTAAGGATGCCACTTTTATTTAAGAACACCTTCACACAGCCTTTTTAATTACACAAAGTTTCCTGTAATTCAAAACGTATGAAACATGTTGCATTTTTGCAGATTAAGCAATATACAGATGTATGACCATTAATTCTGTAGTGGAATTGAAATGTCATATTTACATCATTTTTGTGATGGTCTGAAGTAAGAGCCACCTGGAAAATATAAAAGATTGCCTTTAATATAAATTGTATATAACAGAAGTTGTTCATCGTAAAGTAACATAATTGGATTTTCCATCCCCAAAATCTTGAAGTAAGCCAAATTTGATCTGCACACCATGGCATAACATTGTGCATCCCAAGGACTAATGTTCTGATAGTTAATCAAATACAACTGTATCTACAGTATTTAATCATCAATCTGCTCTCACTTATTTCTTTTGCGCTGAACTCTTTAAATTAGCTAAAACTAAAGGATACATGCTTGGGCCTACCCATCTTTTTCCATTCACTTGTAGACTACCGTTAAATTATAACAAGTTTAAAAGTATGAATTAAAAGACTGTGAATTAAAACAACTTCCTTTTCCTTACCTTTCTCTAACTGATATAAAACAACTAATTCCAGGATAACCACCACTTCCTTCTTAGGACTCTTTGCACACTCCGAACAAAGCAATGGTATGCCAAGGATCACACTTTAAAATATGCATGTCCCAATGAAAAATGCATATAGCTGTGTCATCATTGACATGGGTTCTACAAAGACTATACCAGCTACACAGAAACGGTGCTTCTCTGATTATATTACTCTGACTTCAATGAATGTAGACAGAAGAAAAGACTTATCTGGGAGACTAATTTGGCCTGACACCAATGCATGTGGTGGCATTTGAACATGTTTTACTGGGCCACTCACTTAGATGTTTATTTATTTTTTTCACTCCCTTTTTTAAAAATAATTACGACTGAACAATGATGTTTAGAAAGAGACTGCTCAGAGCAGCAGTCTGCATTGTTTCTGAATTAAACGCCCCAAATATCTTGAGGAAATAAGACTGTTTGCCAGCGGATGGGGGCCTAATCTACTCAGTCATGGTGGTTTGAAGAGGGAATATTTTGGAGCTTTAACATGGCTGGTTCCAGCATTCCTACTACCGCAGTCATGAAACTACAAAGAGGAGGTTCTCTGTTTCTCTTTTGCCACTAAAGGGAAAAGAGGTTGCATGGGTGACTTGTGAATTACAGCCTAGAACATCCAAAGTAAATCAGCTTGAATGCCTAGGAGTGTGTGATAATTAAACTATATTTATCATACTAAGAATTGTACGATGATGGTACAATCAAATTGCCTTTCCAAGAACAAACAAAAGCAACAAGTCTTTTTGTATTCATCACAACAAAGAAACTCATGGCTATAGGGCCACCGGATCATCTCCTCATGACTCATGAGTCCCACGATCAACACAAAAGCATAAGAACCGTAACAGTTTGACAACAGTCAAGTGCAAGAGGGTGCAACCTGAAGGAAGCAGTGTAAGTCAGTCGCCTCTAGCTGCTTGGTTGTAGGTCTCAAGTGTCTGCTTCTCTACAGGTATGTGTTACCATAATAGAGTAGTTAAGAGGGCCTCTTGTTGAGGACTCTTCCCTCCTGTCTCGGCACACTGACTCCAGTGTGAACAAGGATGCCTGAACGATTTAGCGCAGTCTTGTTAGATTGAGGATTGCACAATGGAAACTGCCATGCGGCTTGTAATGTGTAATTAAACTTGGAGCCATTTTGCTTGAGAATATTCAGACCCGGCTCGATTGGATTTCACTTGGAAAAGCCGGCAGACATCCCTCACACTGTTTGCTCAAAGGCTCATGTTTTGGAGCAGGAAACACAGGCTGAGGAACACTTCTCAGAGTTGCTTTTCTCAAATGGGTACAAGTCAAGTGCAGTTGCACCCTTCTCTCATGTCCCCAAAAAAACCACAATCTACCACCGCCCTCCAACCTCTGCACTGCTTTCTCACAACCCACCCCACCCTCGTAGGCACTGTTTTGCCCTCTGGAACTTTCATTATGTGAAGAGGATAAAAATACAGCACCCTGTGAATTTATGGTTCTGTCAGAGTTGCCATTGAAAATATGAACTTTTCAAACATTCATTCTGAAACCAAAGTAAGAAAACAGGGCGGCCATAGCGTTTACACAGAGTTGCCACATCATTCAGGCCCACAGTTACTGCAGTTGCACTTACAGCTCTTTGGTATTAAAGCGCAGACACTTAAGGCTCAACGCACATACACCCACAAATACACATCCACCCACTGCATATCATACAAGCATATAAACATTTAAACAGATCCACATGTGTCCATATGAGGAACTTAACCAATGAAAACATGCACATAATTACACTACAATAACACCCCCCCACACAAATGCACACAGACAGTTACCATAATCCATTGCATCCCTTTGGATAGGTTATACGTGTTTATTGACTGTGCCAATTTTAAAGGACAGTCTGTGTATCTTATTCATTTCAAGTGTAAACCTCCCTTACCCATCTCAACCTCAGACACTGATGACACATCCATTTAAACACCCCTTTCTCTCTCATGGACATATGACTCAATGATAATGACAGTATTGAGCGTTTTATAGAGAGTCATAATTACAATCATCTCAACCTCCATTCTTGAGAGTTTATGCCCATGACCACCTTTCTTTCTCCCTCCCTTTCCCTTTCTCCCTGGCAGCTGCTTTTCCTGGGAAAGTGCCTCTTTTCTCAGACGGTAATCTATTGCCGTCCTCCCGTCGCTTACATGTAGCTACATGGTGAGTCAGTGCTGTAATTCCGTCATTAGTTGGATAATTTGTGTGCTGTCTGTGTGTTAAAACTCTAAGTGCCAGCTTTGCTTTGACCCTGGGGTGGTTTGACTAATGCCAGTCTGCCCACCAAGCGTCATTTGAGCTCCGTAATGGGTTTTGTCCAGCTCGGTTTGGCTGAGAATGGCTTTAGGAATCAGGAACTTCACATTATGCTTGAACAAAATGCTACATGTCCTTCATCCTTCAACCCGAGAACATCTGAAACCTTGAATTGCCAAACCTTGTTATGCATTCTTAAACTTTCAGGAGATGGGTTTGCACTCAAACTCTTGTCTTTTTCTGATGAACTTGTCGTCCGTGCACAGTGATGCATCTTTGACATATGATTCACACCAATGCACAATAACACCCAATCACCTCTATCCACTTTTCCCACAGCTAGTTGTTGCAAAACAAACATTCCTACTCTTCAACATCAAAAGTTAAATACAATAAAACACAAGTTATATTATGCCAACATCTTAAGATACAGTGAGAGACACACAGGCAAATTGATAAAACATGTCTCGGCTCAGTCTCCACCTGTCTTTTTTCAATAACAAACTTGCACAATTCAGTCTTAAACTCCGCAATAAATCTTCCAGAATGCATGTTTAAAGATTCCCTCAAGGCAGAGACACATTTGCTTTTGATTGCCACACGAGGACTAAAGAAACAGTTCTGTGTCTGTTTGTGTTATTTTAAAGTGATATGTGTTTATTAAGGCACTACACCAGTGTGCTAACTGACATGGAAACACACAGAGGTAAAAGTAGACATAGCTCATGTAAGAGTATTTCTAAAGATGTCAATATGCACACAAACACACACATACACACAAGTGCTCATGGATCCATCCTCTGAATGTGTTTGCGTGTGTGTTACATTCAAACACCATATTCAATCACAGATGAGCTCCTACCAGCCCATGACAAATCTCCACCTGTGTGTGGGATCAGTGTAGCTGTACATGTGGGAGCTCGCCCTGATCCCACAGCCTCTGCACTATCACCCACCACCTGAGGCCCTGCCTGAATGAATGACTAAAAGACTGACTGACTGATGGGAGAATCTCATCTGACAAAAAGCGTCGGTGATTGATCATGAGGCTCACCTGAGCACCTGAGGGGGGCCCGGCGTGCCAAAGACTGTGGGGCCCAACGGAGTGCACCTTTCCTAGGCTTGTCCACCTGGCTCCCCAGGGCAGATTCCCTAGCACATGGATCTGTGTGGTCATTACCACAGATATGTGTAGGGGCACACATTCTGCCTTTTAACTACATCATAACAACTGAAAACAAATACAGTATACCTGGAACATCAGAAAAATTAATTAAACATTCAGTCATTAATACTTTGAGACAAGTGACTTTTCTGTATATTTTTAAAGGAGATCTTGGAGAAGATCTCAAAAATAACCTTGGGCTGTTACACTGACTAGTCGGAGCAATATGATTTTTCCTCATTAAAAATAAATCAGGCCATTTTACACCAAACAAGAGCAAGTTTAATCATGCTCTGGGAAGGACAATTAGCACAGAATCAATTCCTTTCTTCCTGTTTCTTTTCCTTATCATTTTGCTGCTGATTTATTTCAGCACCATAATGAACACTATATGAAAAAGAACACACAACCACAAGATTCTTGGAAGAAGAAGGCAGACAAACCCCCATCTCGCTCATAGCTATGTCTGGATTGCCTTCTGTGCTGAGATAGGAGTCAACATGTTTAGCGACATCAAAAGAAAACCTGATACCTTAAGTATAAGAAGATTAACACTTGCAGTGATCTTGAGCTTAGGCTTCTCCAGGACTTTCAACAGACTGTGCCAGAAGGGACAATTACCGATGAATTGGCACCAACATTGCGTAGTTATTTAACAAAATCTGGCACTGTATAAGCTCTCGTCCCTAAGACTTCCTTTCAAGTCTGGCCCCAGTATCAGAAGGCTAACAGATTGGGGAATTTGACGAAAGTCGACAGCAGGGGAATCTGCAGGAACACTAACAGAGGGAGGTGAGGTAAAAAAAAGTAAGTGAGCGAGAAAGAAAGAAAAAACAAAGGAGACAAAGAAGCAAACAAAGAAACAATCATATCGCTCAGCAGACATTTTATTTCCTGACTTTAGGGCTATGTCATATCTCAGAGTGGATATTTGTGGTGTGTCTGAGCTCACTGGTATGCCTGTGGGTGCTTTATTGTGTACCTCAGTGGACTAAATATGACAACTTTAGGAATGTGACATTGTGTGAAACTCTGAAAACAAATGCTGACAGTGTGACTGAGAGGCAGACATGGATGAAAAGCATGTATATGCTCAAACAGTTGAGTCACATTCTAGTCATATAATAATTTGAAAAGCATATTATTTCATGATTATTACTACTTAGAGTAATTTAGAATATTTAAATGTCATAGAGCTGCATACAAACATCAATGATAGAACACTTGTAGGTGTTAGGTTGCCACAAGCTTTCTGCTAATCCTTACCATGAGCGTTTCACCGCAGGTACTCTCAAGGTTTAGGGAGTACACTGCTCTTTACACATATCACTCCTTCCTAATCCAAAGTACATACTGTATTCTTGTACCTACAACATTTTTTTTCTACGACTAATGTAATCTGCCTGTCAGAGGGGATACCAAAAGAGGAAGCTGTGGACAAACTCCCAAGAAAAATATACCCTCTTCTCTACAGGAAGTTGACAGCACCCTGCTTTTCACAGTGGCGCTTGAAAGTTTGCAAAAGTTTCACATTTCCTACAATTCTGCATAAATATGCAGTTAATTGCATCATTTTAACAAACCCTTTAATCTTAATAGAAACTAGGTAGAACTCAAACAACCAAACAAGATAAAATCAGTTTGCAAAGTTACTAAGAAAAAGAAGACTCACCACTACACACGGTGTGTGCTCAACGTGAAGCAATTACTAACTAAATGTTTTAATCAAGTCTGAATGAATCTTCATAAGACTTTAAAACAGTGGAATCAGAAAGACGACAACAGGCATTTCAGTTTTTGAAGTCCCAGAAACTTTAAGTGCTGCAAACACATTGGTCACAGCCATATGAGCTGCACAAGTGACAGGCAGCTCTGGTAGCTCAGATAGCAAATACAAACTGCAGAGTTAAAGGTGAGAGTAAAAAAAGAGGGGTTGCCATGCCTGTTTACAACAGATGGTCTAATGTAGGACATCTCAATGTGAAGGAGTGTATCCCAGCTCCGACACTGAGCTGGAGGCTGTGGGTTTCCATCCATGTTGCCTTCCGATGGAGCATACCTGTGTTACCTGATGAGGCCACATGTGAAGCCATCAGCTCAGATGTTGCCAAGCCACAAACACAACACCTAGAAGCACTCCTGGCAAGATAAAGATATCATCCAACATCTCTCTCTGGTTTCCTTTCAAAACCTCAACGGTTTACAAACTATTATTCCTCAATAATTTATATAACAACCAAATAATTTAGCCATTTCCCAGAAAAATTATTCAAATCATTAAATGTATTCAAGTACATTCTGAAAAATCCTATGCACACTGATAGTCAACTACATAGTGTATTGCTGTGAGTTCACCATTAAACAGCAACACGTATGTCTTTTTTTCATGGTTGGTCAGGTGAGCTGTCTGTCCATCTCAGACCAAAGGTAATCAGTTACACATAAACTATGCATATGTGTGCAATAAATCAATTAATACACATACAAAACCATACTTTGAATGTAAAGTGTCCATGAAATTTTCAGTAAAAGAGCAAAAATTATAGAAAAAGATCTTAACATATGATATCAAAAGTATGTTAAAGATATTAATTAGGTCAGTAGACACTGACTTCAACAGTCATGGTGAAATGCATCAGTCCTTGTAACTGTGGCCTGTTGCACAAAAGCAAGATAACGGAATAAGCCAGGATACTGTATGTTGGTAATCCTGGATCAACTTATCCATGATGCAGTTGCACAAAAGCAGGATAGGAAAAGTAAGATATGCTATGGCACAAGTTACCATGGAGATGTATTCTGTGGCGCTACTTTGCCAGTCCAGACAGCTCCAGGATTTATTTAATCGCCTCCCATATTCAAGTCAGCAGTCACCACAAATGAAAACCAATTTCCATTTCACTGACTGCTACAGTACGTATTATTAGATTAAACTAGACCCACTGTTATCATTTAAACTCTTGTGATCATAAACCGCAGTATTTATAGATGCATTTTAGATG
This sequence comes from Craterocephalus amniculus, assembly GCA_036024015.1. Classification (NCBI taxonomy): domain Eukaryota; kingdom Metazoa; phylum Chordata; class Actinopteri; order Atheriniformes; family Atherinidae; genus Craterocephalus; species Craterocephalus amniculus. Next base: position 7,457 of record JAVQJG010289457.1, on the reverse strand, counting down.
GTTTTGCAGTCATTACATAATTAACACTTTCTCCATAGAAATACAACATCTGTATACATACAGCTGCTGAAAAAGCATTCGACCCACTTGGTTTCTCATTTTCTCGTTCTCATTTGCAATGCCTGATACAACTAAAGGCACATTTGTTTGGAAAAACATAATGATAACAGAAGTAGCTCATAACAGTTTAATGAAAGAGCTGATATCTGGTTATTTTTCACCCTTAGCAGGGTGCGCCGATATACACCAACAGTGTCCAGTAGTCCACAAATACACATGTAGTTTATGTAATCTTGGGGGTGTGTCTCCAATAGTTAGACAACTGTTACATTATTGGATAGTATCAATAAGTCATGTTCATTGTTGCTGTTGAAGCTTTTCATTTGCCTCTGATCGGCACCTGTGGGAAATTTTACTTTGATGTCCGTGCAGTCCAGTGGACCAAGGATTTTTTGTTATCAAGCAATGAGTGTTTCACACTTGTCCTGTAATGAATTCCTCTTACTGGCAATCTTATGAAAAATGTTTCACTGTGTCCGTTCATCCTTGCTTGCACTGTATACATCCGATTAAACCTGGACACCCTTGTTTTGGATTAGTAGAGCCAGGCTTAGTTACTCATCCTGAATGTGTATATCCTGCTCCTGTGCAACAGAAACCTAGTCCCCACAATGTTTTTTTTTTCTTTGCTACCACACTTTTTTCAGCATTACTTCTAAATGTTTAATGGAAGTTATTTTTGTTTTTTAGACCATTTTTTTTTCATTTTTGTGGCTACTTAGTGTTTAACGCAATACATATGCCCCAAACCATCAGTGTGGCTAGATTTTTGGAGGGAAAAAAGATTTCTGATGTACTCATTCCTGTTGACCCTGTTTCCTGACATAAGTATTCAGCATGGCATGTTTCATGATATAAAACTCCCATTCTGCATTTTTTAAAAGAAAGCTGTGACTGATCCAATGCAGAACTCCGAGACATGGTAAAGATAACAGGTGACAAGACAGTTCGTTGTTGGATCTAGAGGCCGCCTTGGGATGCAGTGACAGACATTGAATTCTGACACATCTCCACAGTGGATGGGGAGGAGCAGGAAAACAGAGTGATTTGGCGTTGTTTTGGAGAAATTCCCTCCAGTCACAGTGCTCTCTCATTCCCAAGTCCTCTCTGGAATGGGTTTGACAGAAAGACAGAGGAGATGTGACCTGAAACAAGATGCTGTTTGATCATCTCTGTACCGCTTTCATTCTGTCACAAAGATCTATGTGAAATCACTTAATATTAAAAAAGTTTTCAGTTTTATGAAAGGGAAAATAAGCTCACTGATGCCAATGCATTATACATCAATAACTCTGACAAAATCTATTTTGTAAGTAAACTGATGAGCTAAGAGAAGAAAGAGAAATTGTGATGAGTCTGAAGGAGGGTGTAACGTGGGCCGTAGAGAGATATGACGTGTGGGGGTGTTGTATAGACAGAGAGAGAAATACATTCTTTTCTTTAAATATTGACTTTTAAATTTTGACACACTTTCTGAGCCAACTATAGATCTTCAGACTGGTGCAAGTGTGCACGATTTTTTATGTTTGTTTTGAGAAATTCAGATTTGAAAGGAATGAAAACATTTTTGCTGGTCATGTCAATTGTCTGAGGATGAACACTTGGATTTAAGATTCAGGCTCCTGGTTGGGAATCTGATTATGTTTACGGAAAGTGAGACTACATCAATTTCTTTTCAATGTTGACTGTTTGGTCACTTGGAAGAAATATATATATATATATAGCCAGTTTGTCTTAAAATTAACATCCACTGTGAATGATAGAAGACAGAGAAGATGATTTTCCCTTCAAATTTGGTAATCATAAAATGCTACATGCTAATTGTGATCACAAGAAGTTCATTCCCAACTTCTGTAGGTGGTTCTGGATTCAGTACCAATTAAAAGTTGGTGAAATTGGACATTTCTTTCAGTGTCACCACATGCAAAAAAAAGCAGGTAATGGCTCTGAACTGTCTCAGTAGAAATGAAGTAGAAGAAACAGAAATCTGCTCACTTGCACACATACTAACTCCATACTATCCCAACACCTCATAAAGTAGAGACCGCCCACACCCAAACAAATTGAAAACAATCAGAGGGTTTGGCAGAAGCAGAATGCTGAAGTCATTACTCAGGTCTCACTGACAGCCTGCCCTACTCACCTCATCTGTCTGCCCTCTATCAAGACCGGCCTTATAGGCAGGCTAAAGGCCCCACCCCCTGACCCCAAGACCTCTTCTCAAAATCTGTTTTCAGAAACTCCTATGGCTCCTGGATGCTCTTAGTATGATTTAGGAAATGGCGTGAATACTCAATGTTGAAAGCACAATGGCTTTTATGGACTTTGATACAACTTTTGAAAGTGACTTTTGTAATTCATGTTCAGCAAAGACTTTGTTGAAACTGCAGCAACAACTTTTTATTTTTTCTCACTTTTTTATTTTTTGTTTTGATTAGTTTTTTTCCATCATCTTGATTTTAAAAATAGACAGTTTGGGCACAGACCATAATATTGCAGCTAACAATAACTGAGGTAATGGATTACTGAGAAAGAAAAGGCAAAAAAAAACAGATCAAAATACTCACGCATAAAATGTAACTTCCTCCTTTCTTAGTTATGCATCAAAAACATGTAAAACTAGACAGAGACATGACAAATTTTGTCCTCCATCCTTGGGCACAAATGCAGAGACAAATAAACTAATGCACCCTAATGTATGTTTTTACAACACTCCCTCATTGCTCCAACCTGCTGCAGCTGACTGAGCCAGGATTTACACAACCCAGTCACAGCGTCTCCATTAATTGCTAAAAGTGACACCATGCATGGTTATTACACGATTACGACATGACAGCTCTCGTTTTTCACCATTAAGAGTCAGCCGGGCCTGAGCTCAGCGTACAGCAGGGTGTCAGCATATAGAAGTGAGTCGATAGCAAAGCAGGTTATATTGTGAAGGCCGCCGCAAAAGCATGGGGTGCATGGTACATGTCCTGGCATGGCACATGATGGTAAGAAATTTAAAATCCTACCTCATACACATGAGGAGCAACGTGACTGCTCAAGTACACTCATAAAAGTAAAAAAAAAAACAATGTCCACATCAGCTTTTTAGTTTTTCATATCAGAGCAGCAGCAGACTAAGTATTACCATCAAAGATATTCATGAAAAATAGTAAAATGCAAAGCTTTCAGGGTTTGGACTAGATAGAGGGTTTGGACTGGATACTGAACAGGAGGTCGGCGGTTCGATTCCACCTAACTACATGTCGAAGTGTCATTGGGCAAGACACTCAGCCCTACCTTGCCTCCCAATGTGCACACTGGGGGTATGAATGTGTGTGATTGGTTACTTCCCTTGCACCAAGTACCTATCAATAGGTACTGTATGAATGGGTGAATGACATATGTCCTGTTAAGCGCTTTGAGTGGTCACATGACTAGAAAAGCGCTATATAAGTACAGTCAATTTACCAATTATTTGGTCAGCTGGTCAAACTGATTTTGTTATTCTGTTATTTTACAGCAGAATACTGTACGTTCATGTTCATGGTATAATTAGGTTATTAAACCAAGCTGAATTTTGATTACACATACTGCTGGAAAATAATGCACCAGCTGCTTGTTTTACTTGTTAATTAACTTTAAACAAGTTAAATTTTTAAAGTTACAGAACAAATCCTACCTCTCGTCCGTGCTCTTCATGGATACAGCCTTTATAAAACCACCTCTTTTATTCTATGATGTTGATATAAAAAGAATGCTATGTCATCTGTCGCAGGGCCCTATCTTCTTATTTTATTATTAAATATACATTGTAGTACATTGTAGTGTTGTAGTACGATAAGAATTTAAATATTTCAAGGACCTGAAATGTGGCAAAGAACAATGCATTAAAAAGCCAAATGATGTTGTAACATAAGCTTTTATCTCATTCGTAGCCAATTCAACACGCAAAAACATGTATTTATAATCATCAAAAATAAATAAACAAGTACTACATTCTTTATTTACATCACTCTTCGACATCATCATAACTTTATGTCATCTTCTTTAACAACTAATATAAGACATATTAGACCCAGCTTGTGGGTTCACTAATTGCCCACTTGAAGCAAAGACATCAGGGCTGTATGGATTTTCTGCCGGGGAAGTCGTGTCTATGACTGTCCTCTCCCACTGCAAGACGGTTGGGTTGTGTGAGGATGGCAGGAGAGGATGTGAATAATGCATTACAAGGTATGAGGCTGGTAAGGAGACGGGGCTCTGGGAATTTGAAGGCATTTGTGTTTGTCACACAAATCAGGAAGTCTTGCTGCACTTGGAGGCAAATCTGAATAGACGGCAAAGAGAGAGAGAGAGAGAGAGAGAGAGAGGAAGATGACTATTTTTTCCAGAGAACTCAGGGCTGAGAAAGAAAGAGAAAATATGTGCGTGTGTGAAAATGAGAAGAAAAAAACATAACAGAAAAGAAGGAGGAGGACATAAACGAAGCAATGTCTGCACTTTCTGAGAGGTCAAACACAATGAAATTGCTAGCTTAGTAAATGATCCCATAGTTGCTCAATGAGATGTATACATCAGTGAGCAGAGTGAACATGCAATCATTTCACATTACATACATTTCTAAATCAATACTGTGTAACAATATTATCTACTGAGATAACAATCTGGCATTTCCGTACCCTTAGACTGCACAGCTTTTTATCCTGTGAAGTCTGAAAGTACAGAAAGGCCAGTTTCTACATTAGTTTCAATTTCTATTCATCAATAATAGATACCTGACATAAATCAATTGTAGATAGTCACAACTATATCTAACTTTTGGCCACTAGGGGCCTTAACCTGTAACGTTTGACCCAAATATCAGCTTAATGTGAGTATTAAATGATGATTTCTGCGGTCAATACAGTGTTTGACACATGTTGGCGCTCCGAGTGGAGCTGCTCCTTTCATAAACTAAACATTGTAACTTTGCATGAGTGGATCCGTCCTTCGTGGGAACATGCAGCACTTTGATCTATAGCTATAAAAAATCTGTGAGAAGTTACAGGTTTAGCCCCCTAGTGGCCAAAAGTCATACAATATACCTTTCAGTATTAAGGAGTTGTGAGGACAAACCAACAATAAAAAACCCCAAAATCAAAGGCATTAATAACTTCTTCTGCATCTTAATCAAATCAAATCATGAAGTATCTGCATGTTTCTACCCCTACATATTATATATTGTGACCAGCAAAAATGAGTTTTTTCTGAAGGATGAAGGATTCCCTGAGAAAGGGTGAGACCTCAGAGAACAACTGCTCCTTCAGATCAAAACAGGTCTGTCGAGATAGTGCAGGATGTGTACAGTGGCTTATAAAAGCCTCTTAGGTGATTTTGATGTGATTGACCAAAAGGTGACTGATGGACCGACAAGAAATGCAGGGGTGATTGCATCTTGGCTGGCATGAGAAAACCTATTTATCCCACTGAAAAGTTGATAACTCGTCTTCTTTTGCCCCAAGAGGTAGAAAATAGTTCAATTAGTGAAAAAACAGCAGTCATCAGCAGAGCTTCACAGTTTTACTTTATGACACTTGGACTTTAGTTCCAAATTGGTAAAAGAAGCTAATAAAGACTAACTTTACCAAATATATTTGCTTTATTCTAATACTTTTAACCTCACTGCCTTTTTGTTGTTACAGAAAATCTCTGGAACACTGATTTTCAAGCAGAAATAGATACCCATGATTTGCTTGCAGTTTCTCCCATGAGACTCCAAGATGAATATGGCTCATGCTAAGGTCAGACATACTAAAGATAAAAGCCCCTGACCTCTGCTCAGAAGGAGTTTCTCTTCCTGCCTGGCATGCCATACTCCTCTGTGATTTGTCTGTCAGTAGCGCTGTGTGTGCGTGCATGGGTCCATGTAGGATAATTGATGTGTGTCTTTAAGGGTCTATCCATGCTGCAAGGGTCACTAGTGCGCCTGGTGTAAGCTTGTAAGATCTGTCTCAGGCAGCCTGGAGAGGTAAATATTTTCACCTTGGGACTTGGATGGACAACTGGATGAGGGTAGAGTGGGGGGTGTTGCACTCAGACTGAAGTTATTGAAGTGCAGAAAGACAGGAAGCAGATCCATCTGAGTGGCCAACGGTCGCAGTCCTTTTTTACCCCTTCTCCGAGCACACTGTGAGCTTCACTACTATTCCACTGAATTTAGTAATTAAATAGCATGAAAAAGTAAAATGAAAAACAAGAAAATCAAGGTTTAAAATAGAACCAAGCTCCTCTACTCAAGTCCATCAAACAGTGCAGACAATAATCTAAAGAAATAAAGGATTGTTCTGCTTTACTGCTGACAGGAGACTGCATGTCTCTTAAAGTAATGGTAAAAAAGTGCGGCTGCCAAGCTGAGGTTGGCAGACACATACCAGACCTTCACTTAAAAGGCTGTGTCAGGGGTTAAGTAGTCATGGAAAAGAAGGCAGAGAGCCGCCGCTGAAGTTATTAGCCAGCATAGTTTCTCTCGTCAGCAGGTGGGAGGTGAGATGTGGTGTGACGAGCAGGTGCTGCTCAGGGCCAGAGATCACAGCTGGACGTTAGGCTGTGATAAGCCCAACGCCACTTAAATTACACCCCCAGCACTGCTTTGACCCTGCATGGCTTGTATGGTGTGACAGAGAGAAAGTGAGAGAATTGAGGGTGCAACTGTGAGAAACAAAAGCTGAGAATGTGAGTGCATGCGAATGAGCATGAATGTGTGGAGTCCCCTTTCTTTCTGTAAAGGTTACACTAGTCTATATATTGTTGATTTACTGTATATGAAGGAGAACACTGATGCTAAAGTCCTGGTTGGAATGTCAGCTAAAGGATATTTGTGTGTTTATAGTTATCATTTTTCAAATCTTCTGTCACTTCAAACATTTACTCCAGCTTTTGATTTGTCTTCACGAAATCTGTGGTGTGGGGTTGTATAAAGGCCGCCAATGAAAATGGAAGATGGAGGCCTGTGTGGTTTTGTCAAACTCTTCAGCTCATCCACAAACTGGCATCAAGTCACACATTTCAGATTCTGGTGTTTTGTCAGAACCCAGTGCTGACACATGTTAGATTTTGGAAAGAAAAAATATGTCAGAAAGGGCATGCTGAGGGATCAAAGGGGCACAGTGAGAAAGCGAGGAAATAGCAGGGTCAGATGAATATATCTGATGATTATCTTTTTTTTTATCCTAGAGGCTCCAGAGATGTGAGTACTCAGTGTACTTCTAGCATCTCAAAATCATAAACAAACAAAAAATGGTGGAAGAGTCTGGGAATGAAAGTGGACATAGAGCAGAAGCACAGGGAGCTTTGAGGATTTAGCGAGGTGAAGTATTGATCATCCATTGACAAACACAATAGAAATTTTAGATGTGATGTGAGAAGCCCCA
>JAVQJG010289424.1:0-49786 GCA_036024015.1 Craterocephalus amniculus | reverse complement strand
CAACCCGAACCCCCCCCACCCCCACCCCCCCCCCCCCTTTGATTGGAAAAAGAAGATTTCCTTTGACCTATATTTTAGGATAGTCATTTTTAGACAGCTGTTTACATTGTTTTACTGTAACACAATCTAAGGCTATAAATTAAGAGGCGCTTCATAATTTCACCAGCAGATATAGGTTAATCCTCTTGTAGAGAACTCTGCAGGAATGTAAGAGCTTTTAAAATATTTGGCATCTGTCTGTAAATCTTGCTAATGGAAAGCTGTTGTTTTATCTCTAACTGATATCAACAAAGGAATCCATGGTTTTACAACAGTAATAATAAATCCAAACAAACCATTAGGGCAGCTTCACGCACACACATTTCCCACCTACTGTATCACAAGCCTTCTTAATAGAAATAGAAAAGAAATGTTCTGCTGCAGCACACCAGCAATAAAATGTATCAAATGTTAAAGTAAAAGTTCAACATTCTGGGCCTTTTTACGCTATTTTTGTCAGTCTAACACAATTAGTGCAAGCTATGCACAACAATAAACAATAAATGGTTAAGGCCATTTGGTCAATGTTCAGAAATCAGGATGCAGGCTCGGCTTTACTGGTGAATGAAGCGACGCCCTGCTGGTAACCACCTGGCTGTGATGCTCTGCCCCACTCGCCCCATCGCTGCATATGGAGGCCAGCTCTTTTGTTAACACCAGATGCTCTGAACGGAGCCACGCTCCCCAGAGAATTTCCATCTATGAAGCAAGAGTGCTCAGCCTGATCATAACCTGTCCCTGCACGGTCTGAAATGTTATTTGTTGGCCTGACTGTTTCTGAATAAATGTTTACAGATGAAAGGTTTTTGGATGAATGCTTAATGAGAAAATATAACGAGAATTTTAACCCTAACTGTTTGTTTGAAAGGTAAATTTGGCTTTAATCCACTGATAATTCTTCTATGGATAGGAGGAATACCGACTTTGACATGTTATATTTCATTTTCAGTAACAAATGATGTTTGATTACGTAAATCAATAAAGAAAGAAAACCTTGCCTTGAATAAATTTAACCCATAGCTATTAGTGATAAGCAAGCAGAAATATTACCATCCTATCATATAAGACATCATAATGCTTCAAAAACTGTATTATGATGATTAATACAACTGATCAATACAAAGCAAATATTACAAAAATCTAATAGAGAAAAATAAGTTTTCACTTTAATGGGCTTTATGCACAACTCCACTACTTCCTGAACTTAAGCCAGTTGCTTTGTGCCCTGTCTTTCATTATTGGATGAGCTGATTAATCCAGGTGTGTCTGACCATTTACTGAGGTCAGACACACCTTTTACAATTGAGACCTGGCCAAGAGGGCATAATCTTACAATTACGTGATTGAAAGGAGCTGATACAGTCTGCACTAAAACTTTACGGTTTGATCACAGATTTCCCCTGAGAGCAAACAACAGCTCCATACGTCATATCAGCCATAAATCTACGTACTTTTTAAAACCATGAAAACAAGGCACCAAATTGGGGTTTGCATACCTTAAACGCCTCCAACTGTTGGTTGATCACGTCTGTTTCCATGCCAACCGCCTCCTGAGATGCTTCCTTGTCCACAGCTCTGCAGAGTTTATCGTCCACCCCACGAAGTTTCCCATACAGCTCCTCCAGCTTGGTGAGCGTACTCTGCATCTGCAGCTCTCTTCCCTTGGCTCTGTCCAGCAGTTTGCCGCACTGCTTGCTCAAAGCATCCAGGTCCCTCTTCAGACCCAACAGGTCAGGTGACGACTCCGTCTCCAGCATCTTCTTACAGCTGTCCCCAGCGTTCGCTGTGTTAGCCATCAGCTCTCGCAGCTTAGCCACAAAACTCCGAATGCTCTCCTGCTGTTCTTTCAGCGGGGCCAAGTCCAGATCCACGGGAGCCATGCTGTCCAGCTCGTCATCCAGCTCTGTGAAATGAGCAAACATCTCGCGGATTTTGTTCTGAAACTGCCCGATGCCCTGCAGTTTGCTCTCCAATACTTGGCATGCTTCCTCTAGCTTCTTGTTCAGGCTGTCGTAGTCCTTTTCAAGGCTGTCCGTGTGCAGCAGCAGGTCCGTCACTCCCTCAGCATCCGGGACGTCAACAACGAGATCCTTGGCCAGGGTCTTCATGTGATCCACTTGGTTCTGCACGCCCTCTAAACTCTTATGTTGGGCTTTAATGTTGGTTAAGCTCTTGTTGCTGTGCGACTGCGCTCCCTGCGACTCATATGAGTCCACTTGCTTCTTAGCCGCCTCCAGCTGACCCTTCGCCTCTTTGTAGGCGTCATTAAATTCCTTAATGGTGTGTGAGATCTTCTCCAGGGAATCCCTTTTGCTTTGAAGGTCCTCCACTAATTTGTCCACCATTTTACCGATGCTGTCTCTCTCCTCCTTTATGTCTTCGGTGTCCGCGTTGGCTACCTCCAGCAGGCTTTCTGCAGCTGCGTTGAGCTGCTCCACGAGACCTCGGTGCTTATCAACGTCCCTCTGGAGCACTTTCACCTGAGAGATGGAGCTTTCCACGGCCACAGGGTCAGTGGTGAGTGTGATTCGGCCTTCGCTGGCTTCGCAGTCCTGAATCCAAGAGCTCAGCTTCTCTGCATGCTCCTGATACTTCTGAGATCTGTGCAAAGCGGCTTGAAGTTTGTCGGCCTGCACCGTGGCGCCCCTCTTCACTTCCTCCCAGTTGGAGGAGAGGGTAGTGAGCTGCCCCTGTAAGGCCAGCTTCTCTGCTCCATCTGTGCTGTGCAGAAGCATCTCTCCCTCCCCTGTGATTGTACTGTAAGCTTCCTCCTGATCCCTGAGAGCCTGCTGCAGTTTGCTGTGCTCCTCCAGGGACTGTTGCAGAGGCTCCACCTTGGCAGAGATGGGCAGGGGCTTCGATTGCTCCTGGAGCTTCTGGCCCAGCCATGACTGGAAGTCTTTGGAGGTCTGATGGAACTGCTGAGAGCTGGCAAAGGTGGAGTTCAACTCCTCGAGGCGTTTTGCTGCAACAGACACACATTGAAATTAGCAGGAAAATGCTTCTGTGCACAAAAATCTAACTAAAAAGTTGTAAACAAACCACCTATACTTAAAGGATAAGTTCGACTTTTTTTTTCAACCTTTTTTTCATTTACATGATTGTATTTCATGCTAGAAAATAGCTCCAGGTTGAAAAAAACTGAACTTATCCTTAAGGTGAACCACTAAAACTTTAAAGATGACATTAAAAGGCCAACCTGCTTTCTCTTCCAGCTGTTTAAAAGGCTTGCTGACACTCTCCAGCTGCCTGGCTAGGTCTGCTTTCAGATAGTCTTCAGTCACCATGGCAACGAGCTCGGCGTTGATGCCCTCAGCCTGTTTCAGCTTCTTCCTTTCTTCTCTGAGCTGAGCTGAGATGTTTTGGACATCTTCCAGCTGCTTCCTCACAGCGTCGGGCTGGGCGCTGCTTGAGTGATGCTCGGTGAGTTCCTTCTCCAGCTGAGCGGCAGAGTTACTGAGGCTCCTCAGTAGCTCCTGAAACCGCCCGGTCTTAACCACCGCCTGGTCGATGAGGCCGTCTCGCTGGTCCAGCTGCCCCGTGAGACCTTGCCACTTCTGGGTGACAGCAGCAAGCTGCTCCCTCACCAGCTTCCCGCTTGAAGGCTCCTGGTTGGCCGATGAGCTCAGGATGGCGGAAGCTGCTTCCTCAAGTTGCTCATATTGAGGTTTGCGGCTCTTGAATTCATTCTGGAGGATCTGCAGTATCAAGGAAAGCAAAATTTGGATTTTTTTTCTGTTTAAAAACTGTAAATCTGCTTGTACCATGCTGACCTGAACTTGCTGCTTCTGCATTTTGAGCATGTTTGGGTCTATAGAGAGGGGTCCGAGGACACTCATCATCAGCTCCTTCTCTGAGAGCCACTGTCCGAGCTGCAGCTCAGTGCTTTGGAAGATGTCCAGATTCTTGTTGGACTGTTCCAGGTGCTGCTTCCTTTCTTCTACAGAGCCACTGATTTCTGCCCAGGCAGCATCTGAACAGAAAAGCAGAGCCGCCACACCGATCTTCATCAGTCAGCACAAACACATCTCTCAGCCATCGCTCCCACTGTTCTCTCCCCGCTGAGTGTGTTATGGAACCACTAGTGTGTTAGTGAGTTTGATGTGGTTTAGCAGAGAGCGAGCAGCGGGACGCCTCACATTCTGTTAAAGTGTATTTATGCTCACTGCTTTTACACGAGACATATATCAAGATTACAGTAAATAAGTAATATTTCACATAAAGCTTTCCTCAAACATTGGTGGTCTTCAACACACTTCTGACAGTGTCAGTGACATAAATTATGGCCAACACCTTTTCTACATACCTATATCTGCCAGCATCTGCTTCCATTCGGCTGCCTCGGGGGAGTTCGGATGGGCTGCGATCAGGCCAAGAAGCTTCTCCCTCAGTTTCTGGAGCTGCTCTTGCTTCTGCTTCATGTCATCTTCAAACATCTGAGAGAACAAGACAAATCCTCAATGATTTCCAAAAGAGCTGTCACATCATCATCTCAGAAAAAGAGCTGCATTTTTGGAATTCATTTAAGGCTATTTTAGTAACAGCATGTCTGTACCTTCTGTTGTTCAAGCTGTGATTTCACAGAATCCTTTTCGGTGGTTGCATTGTTCCAGGATGCTGCAGTTTTCTTCATGTCCCTGAGCCATGACATCATGTCCTCTGTCTTCTTTTGGGCCTCTTTCACCTCCTGGAGCAAACTAGTAAGTTGCTCTGATCGACTCTTCAGTGTTTCTCCGAGGTTTGCGTATCCCTCACCGATGAACGACATGTTCTGCTGGATTCCCATCAGCTCTGAGGGGTTCAAAAATACATCCATCAAGTTTCCCAAACAGGAATTTGTAAACAGACTATAACAATGAGAAGATCATTACAGTGGGGGGCTGTTAATATATTCTCCTTACGGCACAGTATGTTCAGAATATGACTGAGCAAATTATCACCGATGTGACTGCAAGCTTCGTAGCCACTGATGCAAGCAAGTGTGTTTGAACACAACTTGTTCATTGCTAAGAGCAAAGTATGCACAATTCATCTTTGATTTAAGAAAGACGCTGTTTTGACTTTAGGACACGGGTGTTTCCGGTGTGGAAAAAAATCAAGTAGAAGAGTGTTTGGAGTGTACATCTTCCTCTTAGACTAAGACCACATTCACAAGTTTAAAGAATGTGCCTTGGATCCTCACCAAAGTTTTAAGGTTCATCCTCTGCCAACGATTCAAAATTTTAACTTACTTATTATCTAAACAGGTGTCTCTTTTCAATTTGTAGTAAGGGATTAAACAATAAGCTTGTAAATAAAGTGGGGCTTAAATAATCCGACTTAAAAGAAGCATCACAGGAAAGTTTATTTAGTTAGTTAGTTTTATCCTATTTTGGCCTTGATGTTGACGAAAAATTATGTGCAAATTCAATCCCAAAAAGCTTTGATGAAGACAAAAGTGCTTATTGAAAACCAATGATTGTCTTTACTCAAGTCATTCTTTCAGTCATAATCTGAACATACTGTTAGAGCGATTTTTTTTAAAAGCTGTCATGTAAAGCCATTACAGTGTTTTCCCACCGCAGCATCCACATCCATACTTTGGTTACCTTTATTGGTTAGGTAGGTAAGGCTTGCTGGACCACCACCATTAGTAAGAGCTGATGCAAAGACACAAGACATGATAAGGATTTTTGGCACAAGATCTTTCCATGATCTCTAATGGTTAGTAAAAAAAAAAAACACAGCACTGCAAGTGGGCCCAGACACCACCATACCTCCCACTCCACTTACAGATCCAATTACGTGGGATTAATTGGGATGATGTTTACCTGACTTGTTAGAGGTCTTAGTCTTGGCAGGGGATGTGAGGAAAGTGATCAGGCTGCACAGCGCCGATCCTTTACTGCTCAGCTCTTGGACGGCAAGGCCTTTGGCTGTCCATTCATCTAACAACCCCTGATGAAAGATTAATCAGAAACAGGCTTTGTGAGATAGGAAAGATATGAGAGGTAGCATTTGCAGCACATGACTTCAAAAGGTGATTACATACAGTGAAATTTGCTTTATAAAAGATTATATGACATAACACGTGGCAAACTTTGAAAAGAAACTAAAAGGCAACATAGCTTTTGACTGTATGAACCCATGACATTTATCTGTCATTAGTTGGCAGAGAAAGAAAGTTTGGATCGTGGGGAGTTAAGGGAGGACTGAGCAATCTATGAAAGCAGACTTACTACCTATTGCAACACACGCTGTTTGTGTCAAATGTAACGTATCATCTTGGACTTCTGTTCCAGCATTTTAAGTGCAGTTAGATGAAACATATGTAGGAATAATATTGTCTCTGTTATTTGCTATTTATTTACACTATGACTCACAGTGACTGTCTGCAGGTCCTTCTCCAGATTTTTCTCACTGCTGCTCGGTGGGGCTGCAGGCACTTTGTCACCGGTCTCCTCCAGCCACTTTGTGAGAGCACCGGCTGCAGATCTGAACTCTTCCAGCTGGTCCTGACAGGACGATAGCTCCTCTTCCCTACAACAGACAAGAAAATCCGTCACAATATACATTCATCTGCATATGATACCAAAAGTGATGCTGAGGAAAACGATGCGGAACTTCTTTTCTTAGACTCACTTTTCTTTGATTGTATCTTTGAATGTGTTGAAAATATTTGCGACGTTGTCCATCTTGCTCTGAAGTTGGGCCTTGTTTCCATCAGGGCTTAATTCAGACAGCTCCTTGGAAAGAGCCTGCAGCTTTTCCAAATCTCTGGAATATTCAGCCATCTCTTCTTTAGTGTTCTACAATGACATTAAAACAGAAAGGACCATTAAAAAAAACTACGGAAAGCATCACATTAATGACGGTGTTATTAAACGTACCTGCATGATCTGAGAGAGTTCGTTAAAGGTTTTCCCTGGTCCGTCTGTTTCATGAAGGTCTTGCGACCGCTTTACAGCAAACTGCTGGACTTTATCCGCTAAATTCTCAAACTCTTCAACTTTTTCCTTCAGTTGCTCCAGCTGGGAAACTTTTAGCTTATGCTTATCGCAGGCGTCAGAAAAGCGCTGCGAGAGAGCGTCCATCTTATTCTGCAGGAGCACGGCCGTGGAGGGATCTGCCGTCTCCACGAACTTCTTCACCTTGGCTTTCATGGCTGAGATGCTGCTCTGGCGACTTGCAATGTCCTGCTCTAACGCCTAAAAAAAATAAAAAGTAAAGATGGTAAACAGTAATTGGAGCCATTATGAAGGATAATAGACTGGTGAGATGAAGGTTTGGGGTCATACTGCTTCTTTGCTGAGGAGATCTCCAATTGAAGCAGAGTCCAGGGGCATCTGCTCCTTCTTTTTCACACTGGTTTCCACTCCCTCCATCCATCCCATCATCTCATCCAAACCATCCTGGACACTCATAGAGCGAGTCAGGGTGATCTGCAGTTTCTCATTTCGGTCACTCACAGATTTGGACAGGTTGTCATAGCGCTCCACGATGTCATCTGCAAAACACACACAGCAGGTAAACATTTTAAACTACAGCAGAAACTGAATTAGTATTTATGAATTTTGCGTGTTATGTTGGTAAATGAAAGTCATGAGGCTTTGGGTTGGGGTATTTTCTCACCGACTGTCTCCTGGATCTCATCAGGGTTGCTCAGCAGATTTCCTTCAGATGTCACTAGCGACTCAGCTGTTTTACGTAACATGTCAACTGCAGTCTGATGTCCCATCATCTGACCTTGTAAAGCCTGGAATTTAGTACATGAAGGCTCAGAAAAATGGAAAATTTAGCATTACATATGCATGCCCTCTTTCTGCACATGCTCTTCTCACTTAGGCAAAAGAAACATTGAGCTTAACATTAAGTAGTTAAACTTAAATGCAACTATCTACATTCACTGCCCCACTTACAGAAAGGCTTGCAGTTTCTGCACCGGGTTTTTAATCAAGTCTCAAGCACTGTGCTCTCTGGCAGGCCCGGAGGCGCCTCTTATCTGAACCTATCTATGTTTTTAGTCACTGCCTTCTTACAGAGAAATGTTCGCGCTAACTGCAGCCAAAAACTTTGACAGAGACAAGTCTGTCAGCTTGCTCTTGTATCTTTTTGGAGAACGGTGCAAGCGACAAATAACCCTTCAAAGTGTTCACATGTGGATTTGAATTTGTGTGCAGAGCCAGAAATAGCTGTGCTAAGTCAGTGGAAACACTGTATATGGTAGGACAGGTCTATTGTGCCATGACCTTACAACCCAGTAATTGCTCCATGTTCTACATGTGTCACATCGAAATAAAGCTGACCTTGATGTATTTACTTTAAGTATTTATAGTCTGACATCCACTTAAGTTTACACAGTGGATTGAAATGCCACTAATACAGCATCAGGCAGAGGAGAGAATAAAGTAAAAGTACTTGACCTTAAAAAAAAAACACTGAAAATATGATGTAATGAAAAAAGATTAGCCTCAAAGAATCTGAATAACGCTCAACATGAGGCTGAGATTTTCAACAGAAATGTTCCGGTTGGATTTAGAGGTTGTGTTTAGTCATGTTTCTTGCCTTGGTCTCCTCCAGCTGTTTCTGTAGTGTCTGTGGGTCAGCTGCTATGGCTTCGGACTGCTGCTTTCTCGCCTCTTCCTCAGAGCTGTTGAGCCACTTCAAAAGACCGCTGCTTGAGTCATCATACTTCTTGTATTTGTCAACCACTTCTCTTAGGTTGTTGCCAAGCAGGTTGCACTAAGACAAAGCAGATGAAAATCATTTGGCCATTCAGAATTATAACAACTAAATATACAAACACAAACCATGAAGATAGAAAATGTTTAGTTAAAAGTGTTGCCTTCTTATTTTTTTAGTATTTATTTTATTTCATTTATTTATTTCTTTATTTTATTTCTTTATTTTTATTTTTAAAAAGTGTTGCCTTCACTTCCTAAGGACTGTACGACACCTTTATGAGACATTGCATGGACAAATGCTACCACCTAGTGGTGATGCTGAGGAACTGCAACTACTTTCCGTCCGATTTCTGCATACTGTACCTGTGAATGCATTTTTTTGTATCGGTTGGCTGCTGAATCCAGTTTTTCTTTGACAGCAGAACAGGTCCCGGAAGTATCAACGTCCAGAAGAGCATTCTTTGCTGCAGGGTCAGCCAACCCGCAGGCTTTAGCCACGTCCAGCACTTTCTGTCCTGAAATAGTGATGAAGCGAAGGTCCCCTTTGTGAGAAATGACATCTTCTGAGAAGCTTTTCTGCCGCTGAAGTTTGTCGCTCAGGATATTGAGGGAGCCTGCAGGAGCCCCCATCTCCTCCATCTCTCCCTCAGCCTGCTTTAACCAGCCTTCAAACTCCTCGCAGTCGTCCTGAAACTTCTTCAGCTCTTCCTGAACGCATTGCACGTGTTTCATCTGCTGCTCGGCCTGAGTCAGTGAGGACTCGTAGCGCTCCTTCAGGTCTTGGATGTTCTTCTGGAGGCTCTCCTTCTCCTCTGGAGACAGGACATTCGCTTGTTTGTCGAGCAGGGCCTGAGCGGACTGGGTGGCCACAATCAGATCCTGCTGCTGGGACAGAATCTCCTGATGACGTGCCTGAGGAAAAATAAAAACTTCAATAACTAACATCACTGCTACCATTAAAAACTTTTAAAATTCCATTTATCTCCACCAATGTTGAGCTACTTTTTAAATAGGTCTGATCTGAATAAACTACAGTTTAATCTTATATATTGTTGATCTCTCACATGACATGCAATCCACTAATTCCCTGGATTGAATGATTGATTGTTAATGTGAAATCTGTTTATTAGTATGTAAAGTATGAACTGGAAAGAACAAGGATGATAAATGGACATTTTGAGGGATAAATCAGCTTTACCTTGACCCTGTCATACTGTTTATCAAGGCCCAGAGAAACATCATTCTCGCCTCTGGTCTCCCTGCCAAAATCATTTTCCGAGGTCTGCAAAGCATTTCCATTGGCATCGTCCTCCTCTCCTGTCAGTCCCTTGGCAGAGGTTTCCTCTGGCAGGTTTCCATTCTCTTTACTTATATGGTCAGTTTCATCCAGACAGCTCTCGTTTTCATTCCCTATGTTGGAAATCCAGTCCAAAAGACCTTCGATTTTGTTCTTACTTTCTTCAAGTCGTTCAACAGCTGCTGCCTGCACGAACAGACCACACATGAGCGACACTGGTTCACTGTCGTACATTCAACATGATCATGCATTACATATTTTTGTAGACAGCACACATGGAAGCAATACGAACCTTCTCGCTCTCCTGTTTTATGGCGGTTGTAACAACTTTCTCCAAATCTTTCCTGGACTCCTCTGCACGCTGGTTGATGAGCTTGGCTTTGCTTTTAGCTTCTTCTAACTTGCTCTCAATCATGGCGATCTGATCTGGTGTCAGCTTGCTGCGGTTCTCCTCCAGAAATCTTTTCGTGCTGGCGATCACCTCGTTTAAGGCACTGGCATTTGTCTGGACATCTTTTTGCAGAGCCTTGAGATAATATATGAATCATATTAGCACTTATTGACACAGATTTTTGGTTTTATTTATATGATGAAAAATTCAACGGAACAATGTCAAACCTGCTGTTCCTGCTGGAACTGTTGAAGGTCTGTGACGCTCTCAGAGTTTTCTACTTGCTGCTGATGACCAATCAGTCGGTTTTCTGTCAGGGTGAGGTTGCCACACACTTCCTCCAGCTTATCTGAAAACTCTTTGTGCCTCTCCAACAAAGACTGACCAAAAACAGAGAAATGTGCATGTTAATATTACCACTGATAATGAAAAACCTGCGACAGGGAACGTTTGCATTCACAGCAAAACTTACATTAAAGAAAAAATTAAAACAGAAATATGAATCCACAGAATAATAATACAAAAACAACATGCAAGATCTGATGTAGACACACTTTTTCCCTTAAAAATTTTGATTAAAATCCAGTATGCTGTAAACATGCTGATTTGCCCCTTTGTTCTCATTATGGTAATAAATACAACATCACAATTTATTGGCTGCATCAATGCGTTTGTTGTGTGTGAAAATGTTCCAACAAAGGAGGGGCATTTTGTTGGCTGTAGTCTTGAGGCCTGTTGAACAAAACCAGCATAAAGGTTAGTCTGCAGCGGTGGTCAAGCAGTATATCATGCTGTTATTTCTCAAAACAATTTGACTTCCACAGAGAAATCAGCCAAACTCAACTTCAGAAGAAGAAAACATTCAATCTGTGTAGAATTCAATGAAGAAAAAAAAACATAAAAATAAATATACCCTTACCAGCATTATGCTACTATCTACACAATACCACTTTACAGGCTGGTTTAAGTAAGAAAAAAATCCAAAAGGATTGTATATCCCATTTAAAACATATTTTAAAAAAGGAAACCATTTGTGATGCCCCTGATCATGAGTGATCTCAGGATTCTCTGTTAAATTAAGTTTAAATAATTTACAAATAACTGCATTCCGTTTGTATTCAAATTTTGCTCCACTTTTTTTTTTTTAATGACAAAAATTTGTAGCCTTTGCACAAGCAGACCTTCTCCAGGGTTTCCTTCTCTCTGGTGTCCAGCAGGACATGTAAGGCCCTCCTCTGTGTAAAGAGCCTGTCTGTGTGGTCCCTGAACGCTCGCTGTGTGCTGGTGAGGAACTTGAGGAGGTAGCTACTCTGAGCTGGACTCAAAAACTGAGTGTGCTCTGAAATAAAGCACTGGATGTCAAACGTGACATCCTCTAACTTGTGCCTGGCTTCTTTTAGGAGACTGTTCTCAGTTTCCTGTAATAAGAAAAGAGGGAAACACAATGAATACGTTACTCTACTTAGATATTTTATCAGCAAAATTTCTTTCCGGGTTAAATTACCTCATTCAGCTGACTGAAATGTTTCAGTGTATCCACATTACATGTGTCCAAATCCACATCCCACAACTCAGAGTTCATTTGAACAAGGCCCGCTAGTTCGTTAAGATCCCCGAGATGTTTCTGGTACGCTGACTCCAAATGTGCCTGAAATGACAGTTCAATAGCTTAGGGATTGATATAATTGTTAAATCACTGTATTTTACTATCTTATGAACCATCTTAACACAGACCTTTTCCACTTCCATTTCTTGAATCAGAGAGTTATTCCTTTCTGTGCACATCTGTGAGACAGCTTTAAAATTGGGCTCTAACTGAAGATACGTCGAAGCCAAATCCTGTTGGATTTGTATGGGAATGTGCTCATCAGCAGCGTTTAGGAGCTGCTTGGCTTTCTCCATGTCTGATGTTAAAACAGCATCCAGTCTAAGAAGTTCGGTCTCCAAAGACTGCATAAAAGATACATTTGATCAGTAATGACAGAACATATCAATGAATTATTTTATTAAACATTAAACACAATAAAAGTTGAGGACATACTGTATATTACAGTGTGAGTCCAGCACAAATTACAAATGGTTTTAAAATGATCGTTGTCTAACCTGACATTCCTCAGTCTGCATCTGCAGTTCTTCCATGCTGCTGCCAACAGGTGCTTGCATCAAAAGGTCTTTTCTGACATCTTCTAAAACATCGACGTGATCTTGAAGTCTTCCGACACACTCCAAGTAATCTTGTATGGAGAACAGCTGTGGAAAAAAACAGAAAACACAGTCCAAATGCAGAACAGATGTCCAACATGTCACTAACTGTGGAATGAGGATATCATAACACTGCCACAAAACAATCTGCACCTTATTTTGAACTTTTTCAGCCTTGCAGATGTCCAAGTTGTCGGAACCCAGAGCAGAGGGCCGGCGAGTCGTTGCGGCGACATCACCCATGTCGTCTTCCTCCTCTCCTTCTGAGCTCTCCTCCTTGATGCTCTCCAGGATGTGCTGCCGGTCCTCTTGGGATTCACCGCCCAGAACACCGCTCAGGGTGTCCATCATTTCCTGAAGCACTGAAAAGTCTTGGCTCGAGGAAACAGACTTGAAAAGCTCCATGAGCTGCAGCTGGATATTTTGAGGCTGAGACTCTTCTGTGTTTTCACTGACTTTTTCCTCCTGATATGTCAGTTCTTTGCTCTCCGTGTCTTTTTCATTTGAAGTGATGGTATTTTGCTCTTTCAGAGATTCTAAGGAGCTTCTTTCCACAGGTCCCTGAGGGATGTTGCTCTCATAAAAATGTCCTTTATCTAAAGCCTGATGATTGCTACTTCCACTGTCTTGCCCATCTGCCTTTTGCAAATCAGTATTAGTATTTATTGTGATCAATTCCTCCTCGTCCTCTGCAGCATTAGGACGCACGGATGGAGCTGGGGAGGAAACGGATGTAACGTAGCTGTCTGACAGGTAATCTGTGCCTACATGGGGAAGCTCAGAAACACACTCATCTAATCTTTTGTCCTCTGGTGGACTTACAGATCTGCACTTCTCTCCCGGTTTATCAGATTCTCCACAGTTCCTGCCTGTGGATGCTGAGGGTTGATTTAAATCAGACAAATTTTCTTTTTTATTTTCTTTCTCTTGTCTTGACCCTGAGATGTGCTCAGTGTCATTGATGAATTTTGAAGTGAAATCATACTGCCTCTCCTGGGAAAGCCTCTGTGTATATAGATCAACTTCATTGGCACCACTGCTGTTTGAGTCTACTAAACTAATATCAGTTAGGGGTGAATCTCTATCACAGCTCTTTCGCCTGACAGCGTTTGTATTCTTATCGCCGGTAATAGTCGGTAAGGGAGAGAAGCCCAGTTGTTGCGGACTTATTTCACAAACAGGTGAAATTTGAGCATTTTGGAAGCAGCTGGGCTCAGATTCAGCTCTGAAATCATTTTGTGAAAAAGGCGCGGCTTGCTGAGACGATGCACCTCTGATGCCATCTTCTGCACAGTTTGTGTCATTGTTAGTTTCACCCTGAGAAACTGAGATCACAGAACTTTCCACCGCGGGTGATGAGATAACTTCACTCTGAACCGGCTTACTGCCCAAAGATGAGTCAACAACACTTGTATCATCCTCCAGTCTGGTTTCCCAACACTGATCATACTGTAATGGTAAGGATGTGTCTACTTCGCTCTTTTCAACTGCATGATTTTCCTCTTTGGGATCACACTCAGCTCTGACCACACCACTGCATTGGCTTGATTTAAAAGGGTGAAAATCACAAGTTGGATTTTGACTCTGGCTTTCCGTGTCGGTGTTGACGTTGGAGGCTGTGTCACTTGAACAACCTGAACCTGCTGGAGCAGTGCTTTCTCTAACAACACTGCATACATCAGCTCCAGCTGTCAGCTGCCCATTATTTAAGACTCGTGAGTCAGAGTCTCTGTCTGATCCAGGAACACATTCTGCTGTAACTGGACTCCAGGAGGATGAGATCACAAGCTCTTGACCACTATCTGAGGGAAGTGAATAATGTATAAAAGTACTCATCATTTGAGCGTTTCCATCTTTATCTTCACTCTCTGTCTTTTTGCCGTGAGCATCCTCACCGGCTAAATCAAGCATCAAGACAGCAACCTTTCGCTCAGCCAGCTCTTGTACGTTATCAGCTCCATACATTTTACTAAAACCCACATTATGTTCCTCTACAGTGTAGGTAATACACTTTTCTTCCTCATATATGCAAGTTTTGGGATCTAAATCAACATGTTGATGTTCAGTTAATCCAAACTGCAATGACTCTCCCACAGTAATATTGCAGTCTGATCTAAAAAAGTTCTCTTGTTTTGTTTGGTATCTGTTTGCCAGCCTCAGACCTGACATTGAGTCTTCCTCGTCTCCTAAGACACCAAATTTGCCGTCCGACTGCAGGTCATGCAGCTCCAGTACCGTCTGCTCATCCACAAGCCCCTTATTAAAAGCTTCCTCCAGGTCATAATGCCTCCCGGAGGTGACATCTAAAATGCCCCCTTCCTCCATCTGGGCTTTCAAATGTTGAAGAGCGTGTTCGTGTTCATCTTCACTTTCCGTCGCATTAACAGAGCATGAAAAGTCTGCTTTAATACCAGCAGGCTCTGATTCGCCAGACTGTGGCTCAGAAATGTAGTGTGACATTCTCTGTTTGCAGGAATTCACTGTGGATACGGTTTTCTGGGATGGGGAGTCACTGTCTCTGCTTTTAACTGAGTGTAACGTCTCGGGAGAAGCTGGAATATCAAGCCTCTCACTGACAGCATCTCCAGCTTTGAACTGAAAACTGTTTTCACTAATTCTTTCTTTTGATTCATCTGATTTTGTCAAGTATGTGCAGTTTTGAAAGATGACTTCCTCCGCTGCAGCAGGCTCCATAGTAACCAAATCAAAGCCATTATCCATTAGATGCTCCTTGACAGGATCTTGTTTCGGAGCCTTGCCATCTATGGAGGAGTTTTTGTCATGGACCACTCTTATATCACCAGAAGATGCCCAATAATCAGGCTCAACTTCATATTTTGTGTTTTCATCAAAGCTAACTCCACCACTGATCTCTGAAACATAATCATGGGGATCAAAAGTGTGCCGTGTGTTTCTTACAAACTCCTCTTTTTCCTCATTTATGTGCAGCGATAGCTCTTCAACATGTGACTGCTTTGCACGGTTACTGTCACTGAAAGTGACATGAGTGAAGCTCTGAGGAAATATCAGGTCTTCAAGAAAAGCTTGAGTCATTTCAGTCAACTGACTGTCAAGGATCAAAACCCTCTGACCTGAATTTGGGTCAATGTAACTATTAAGCATCAGGTATGAGATGAACAGCTGCTCTGCCTCTGCGGGGGAGGGCATGTTGACGTCTGAACCACCTGAAGCGTGATGCCATCCATCAACGGCTGTTTTTTTATACACAAGCCAAGATGAAAAAGTTTCATTGAGGCGATCAACATCGGGAAACACATCAGGAATCTGGACAGATTTTAGGACCTCAGCCGTGTAAGTGTCAATCAAACCAGTGTGAACAGCAGGTGTGATATCAATGACTTCAGAGCTTTCTGGAACGTATAAAGCTGCTATTCTTCCTTGATTATTCATCAGTTTTCTGGTAAACTCCCTGGTGGTGATTTGTTGTTCATATTCCGATGAAGTGGACGCGGCTTCCCCAGAGCGAGGCAATACGATTCCCATAAACTGCCGCTGATGCCCTAAAACAATGAGTGTGCTGCTGGAGCTCAAGAGATCACACTGAACTGCAGCATCTACCCTCAGTCTGTCATCTGCAACATTCCCATCTACTTTTGTGTCACCTGAACCCATCTGATGACCCAAAGAGCGAAACGTGTTCTCCTCACCAGCTAAACCATAACAAGCAGAGCTTAGAGTGTTAACATTTCTCTCTGATGTTAGGGATTTATTTCTGCTGAGGCACTTTAATATCAGATTATTAACCTTACTAGGTTCAGCTTCTTCCTTCGTCACATCCTGACTGCACTTTTGCTTCTGAAGAATCTCCACATAGACAGAAGCAGGAATTAAGCCACACTGAAAGGCCTTTTCCAGGGTCAGCTCATCCCCTGTGTAACACACACTCACTCCATCACTGACTTGACTGGCCTCTATTACTTTGAGGACCAGATCCTCATAGGCGGATCCTTCCCTAGCTGCTGCTATGTCTGACAGGGACACAGAGGAGACATGTGAACTTTGTATGCAGTTGCTTGCTTCATACTCTGGAAGGTGGTTCAGAGAAGATGTGTGCATGTGATTTTGTTTGACAGTATCGTCCCAGTCTGAGCGGACACGGAGCTCAGACTGGGCCTCTGGGAGATTAACCCAAATGGTTCCAATCCCATCTGTGGTTTTGAAATCCTGCAGAAAAATGGAAGCAAGTTACTTGATAGGCTTTGACTTTTAAAAAATGTATCATTCACGTTCAATTTGCAATTAAAAAATTCTATAGCAAGACAAAATCTATACTCACCACCATACAAGCACGGGCATGTTAAAGCATTGTGTGCAGGAGAGTGGGACTGCAACAGGGTTGCAACAGGAGAGTGACACACAACACATTTAAAGCTATCATGCATCTGGGAATGCAATGTCCAGCATCTTGCAAAAAGAATGTAGTTAGTCACATTACGCACCATGAGGTTAAACTTCACGTCTGTTGTCACACTGGACTCAGAGAGATCAGCCACATCGATAAAAGTGGACTTTCAGACCAAAGCTGTGGCACAGTTAAGCATGTTTACAGCATACTTTTTTTTCAGGGCTTTATCGTCACACATCTTGTTTCGGGTTTTTAGTGATCCAGTTTAAGAAAGTCAAATGAGGGATGCGAGAGAAAACAACTCAAACTGTACTCAGGGAAAGAGGGTGATGGTTAGTCATGCAACTGAACATCAGGTGGGGTTCTTTGACACGTTTTGAGACTAAAATGCATTACACTCAGTAAAAAACAACCAAAAAGTGCCTGGAATCCAACCTCGTCTGCAGAGGTTGTTTGATCTGAACATTGCTGCGAGAGTTCGCTGTAAGCCTGACTGAGAGCTTTCAGCTGCTCTTGGATCTTCTCTCTTTCCTCTTCTGTTATCCTGTGAGACACAAAACAAAGAATGTAGTTCTGAGTTAGACAGTGGACAAGAAATTTAGCATGAAGGCATGAGGGGTGGCACTCACTTGTCACCATGTTTGTTCAGCATCGCTTCTGTGGACCTGAGTGCTTCGGCAATTTGTTCCTTTTTCGTCACCATTTCCTCAATTGACACCTAAAACGTTGAAAATGGACATTGTAACAATTAACATAAAATGATGAGTCTGCTTTTGTATAATCACTCTAAGTCTGGTTATAGTAAACATATGTACACACACAAACACACGCACAAAAGTCATCTATCTTAAATAAATTGGATATTTTAGCTATCTTATTTGAACTAATGTTTTACAAAAAATAGCAAATATATATTGTAAATAACATTTACTGGATTTAATTATCAAAATTATGCAAACAAATACAAGTTTAAATTAGGATAGATCGTGTAAATGAGAACAAGTTCAATAATAGGACCCTTTTAATTTATTGTATTGTTATTTTGAGAACTTTGTGCTTAAATTATTTTGGAACTCCTGAAATGGAAGGCCGAACTGAAACATTTCTCATGTGATCACGTAACACAGAGACGGTTTCACATTTTGTCCTTTTAGACAATAGAAGTTTTACTATTTGCAGACTGCTGACAAATAATTGTATTGTCAAATGTATTCTTGAAATCATTTCATTTGTGATCAAAATTTAATAAAATGACTTAACTACGATTGACTGCAAACTGGATAGTTTATTTACACACGCAGAGATGCATGACTTGTAGCATAAAGAAGGTCTGAGTGATGCTGATGTTAAATTATATGCAAAGATAATATAATACATACATAATCAAAGTGTTTCACTGCTTTAATATACAATAATCAAACTACATTTAAGGAGTTTCTCATTCAAATATATTGAACGCATTACATATATTTCAAATCTTAGTTTTATGTTGTTGTTTTTTCTGATTTCTTGAAACACAACGTGAAAAGTCAGAAACTGGTTTTATTAGTTTATAACCTGAGGGACTAATGAAGTTTTACTGTGTGAGTGCTTGTGCAACTTTTAGATCTGCTGCTATTGCATCAATTGGAGGTGATTGAACCAATCAAACAAAAGCAAATCCATATTATTAAAAATGATTATGGAAGCAATGTGAGGTCATTAGAATCACTGCCCACAGTGATATTATATGGATTAATGAAATCACAAAGTATAGAATGTGTTTTTATTAGAAATCATTCCCTGTGACAGCAAACACTAATGTGAATAGAGCAAATTAGAGGATGAACAAGGACACACCAAATACACACAGGTTCGTTACCTGGGGCTTATTTGAAGCATCTGAGTTGGCATTACTATCTTTCTGAGCATTCCCGTCATTGCTCACCGTCTGTTTCACATCGGACATCCAGTGCAACAGTTTGCTAACTTTATCACTGTGCTCTCTCTTCTCCTCATCAACAGATCTCTAGAATTAAGACAGGGGGGGGTTTAACAAGACTTATCATTTTGATGCAGAAAAAAACACTGGGAAAAAAAAACCTCAAGACAGAGTCATCATATAATTACATGATTCATAATCAGTGGGAAAAAAAAACAAATATTATATTATAATATTGATTTAATCCACAATAGTAATAAAATGTAAGATAACATCACAGCCAAACAAAACTGAAGGAAATTCTATCTACTGGCTGCAGATAATCACATTTTTACAGATGTTTATTTATATGCCCAAACATAATGAAATGTTGATTTGGTTCCAAAGCCATGAATTTTTGTTGCCTCCAGTAACCTTAAGCCAGTGTGGCAGTCGAAGATGCATCTTTCCAGCGCGTCTTTGAATGTGATTTTTCTCTTGGTTTTTGGGCACGTCAGGCATTTGGTGTATAAGTTCTCATCTCTGAGTAAAGCGGCTGTAACTTTGTCAATAAGGCCGCTCTGAAGGACTTCTTCAAGAGAAATCCTGTCATGAGTGCCAGGATTTATCAAACCTCCGGTCAGGAGCTGGAATTCCATACAGCGAAAACCAGCATCCTTTGGGATGAGATTTTCTTGAATAGCCTGAGAAACGGACAAAGTTTTCCCGGTCTTAGGGTGGACGATGCCTTTAAATGCCTGCTCAAACTGCTGGAGCTGCTGATTCAACGCCTCATCTACGAGACCTCTGTTAAGAGCCTCAGAGAGGGGGACTTTCTCCCCAGATGAAGGGTCACAAATCCCTCCAGTACAAGCCTGGGACTCCAACAGACGTAAGGCGGTGGCTCTATCGGTAAAGCCCTGTTGGAAGCCCTGCATAACAGAGAGCCTCTTCTTTTGAGTGATGTCCCAGAATCCTGCAATGGGGCTGTTTACATCCTCCACAACCACCATCCGTGAAAATATGATGTCCACGATCTCATATATACTTAGAAGACCGCTGCGATAATTTTCAAGCTCATATGCCTCAAGAAACCTCTGATTCAGCGCGGACTCGAGGCAAAGCTGTCGGCCACTTTTGGCATCGGTCACGATGTGACGCGGGCTTCCGTTAGGGTCATCTAAGGCCATTTCCTGCCATGCGCTTTCCTGCTGCGACAGAAACAGATACGTCCTCTTGTCGATGTGTTTCCCCTTGAAGGCTTCATATGCTGACATTTCAGATCCGCTGCTGCTGTTGACAACTGACACTCTGTGAGGATTCATAGGAGACGTGTTCGTCAGCTGTCTCTCACCGAACGGGAAGAGAAACACACCGCCGTCGACATCGTACAGGCAGTTCTTGAGGATTTCGGAGTAATAAGCTTTCTGCCCGGTGTCAGGGTTGTGGAAACCTTTGGGGTTGTTCACCGGATCGTACAGATTCTGCAGAGTCTCTTTGTCCAAGAGGCCCTGCTCTACAGCGAGGCAAGCTGGCACTCTGACACCAGTCTCTGGGTTTATCAGCCCCCCGGTAGCAACCTGGACCTCAAGGATCTTCTTCCCTTTGTACCTATCAATAATCCTTTCCTCCGTTGCCTGAAACACTGACAGCTTCCTGCCCTTACAGATATATCCACTGACAGCTCTCTCAGCCTCCATTAGTTTATCTTTCAAGCCTGCATCTATGATTCCCATCTCCACAGCCTCAGAAACGGACTGCATTTGTCCTGTAGCCAGATCTGTAAGACTCCCTGTCGCAGCCTGCGCCTCCAGAAACTCTAGTGCGTACGTCTTTGCGAGGAAACCCTTTTCTGCTGCTTCTAGGAAGGAGATCTTTTTCTTACTGGAGTCCACATAAATTCCAGCTACTGAACTTGGCTTGTCAGTGTGCTGAGTAAGCGATGCTTCCACCTGCTCCATGGTGATGAGGCCCATCTCCAGTTTTCGCAAAACCTCTTTATCTAAGAATTTTAATTTGATTAAATACTGAATGTTTGTACTGCGTTTGAGTTCTGGGAGTGTGTGGGACGCTGTAACACTTGGTTTTTCTCTGCACTCTGATGTGGTAATGGTTTCACAAACTTCTCTGATTTGGTACGTTCTTGTTTTACTGGTGCTATTTTCATTCGGCTGTTGGTTTGTTGTTCCACACAGAGCCGCGCATCCGTGTGTCATGGTAGAGAAGGGCGAGCCCGATTGAATGTTGCTCTTGCTGGTCCCTTGTTGCGTGTCTTTTGAGCGGAGGGTGGGCATTTGATAAGGAAAGACATCTTCTTTCACTTGTTTAATTCCTTCAAGAATGTTTCCTCTTTCCACTGCTGCTATCTGCAGATGTGACATTAGAAGAATTTGTAAGTTATAGAATACTATGATTTACTAATATAGCTTATATAGCTCCAGACAGTTACAATGAGACTGTATTATGTTTATATAAAAAATGTGTTTCCTAATAAATCTAAGATGCTTCAAACATTCATACCTCTTTCATTTTGTGGCTCTCTTCCTCCACGCTGCTCTTGGCACTTTTACTGAAAGATGCCGGTTTCTTCGCCACGGCAACGTCTGCTTTCAGCCGGCCGGCCTTGTTGTTGGTGATGTGCTGATGACTGGTTTCTGACACTTCCACTTTGAGCGTTGAAAGTGTTTCCTGAAGGCTTCTCACCTCTCTGACGTACAGCTCTATTTGTTCCCGCAGAGCTCCAGCTTCTGCCTCTTTCAGACTCAGCTTGCTCTCGCTGTCTGCCAGCAGCTTTTCCACCTTCACCGTCTCAGCGTTTTGCTGATTGCAAAGGCTTTTCAGTGCAGTTATTTTTGAGGTAAGTTTGAGTTTGTCTGCCTCAAGTTGGGTGATTTCTGACTTTGCTTTTGACAGCTCCTGCCCGAGTTTTGCTCTTTCCTGCTGCAGACTATCCAGTTTGATTTGCAGCTCGATCTGCTGCTTTGAATCAAAAGCGGTTTGATGCACTGTTTTTATCATCTTTGCATCTTGTCTGAAATACTTATTAAGCGTCTCTGTTAATTCTGCACCGTGAGACTGCTGGCTTTCTTTTGTAATCACAGACTGCAGCAGAATCCATTTTTTCTCCGCTTCAGTTTGCACAAGCAACAGCTGCTTCTCATAGCCCTCTTTCTGGAGTTCCAGTTTACTCTTTAACTCTTCCAGCATTTTCTTGCACTTCTCCAGTTGTTCCTCCATCTGCTGGGCCCTCAGCTGGAGAGCAGAGTTTTCTTTTTGCTTTGCCTCCGTGTCCGTTTGGGCACGTTGCAGCTTCTCTTTCAGCAATCGGACCTCCGATCCCAACGAGACGGTTTTCTCCAGAGCCTCGGATTTCTCCCTCTTCAGGATCGTATTCTCGTGTTGCAGATTGGATCGGGATTTGTCCGAACTGGACATCGCTTCTCTGATGGTGAGGTTATTTTTCTGTAGCTCATTCTCTAGCTGGATGACTTTGTATTCTTTTGATTTCCTTTCTTTGGTCTCCTGAGTCAGTTCGTCCTTGGCTCTTTGCAGAGATGAGCTGAGCTCTGACAGTTTCACGTTCAAGCTCTCCGCTTTTCTCTCTGCTGCTGTTTTGTCATTCTGAAGAGTGCAGATTTCATGCTTTAATTTTTCTGTCATTATCTCTGTGTTGCTAGTTAAGCCTTTAAAACTGTGCTTGTGCTTGAAAAGCTCATCTTCCAGTGCTTTGACCTGACTGCGGTGTTTCTGACACTCGCTGGATTCTCTCTGCAGCTCTGCATTTTTTGTCTTCATCATCTCATTCAATTCATCGATTTCAGCTTTTTGCATGTGGATTTTTTGAGTCGCTAAATTCTTCTCATTAAGCAACGACTTCAGTTCTGATTTCAGAGCTGCTATTTCCTGCTCATAATTTGCTATGTTCGAATTCAGCGCTTTGATCTTCTGCTGCAGGTCTGTCACTTTCTTCGTCTCTTCACTGTAATCCTGTAGCTTCATTTGAAGCTCGTGGGTGGTCTGGGATTTCTTATTCAGTTCCTCCTCGATAATTTTGACCTGGGATTTTGTGCCATCTACCTGAGACTTGAAGATTTTAATTTGCTGATCTTTGCTCTCGATTTCAATGGTCACCTGGCTGAGTTTAGCTCTTACATTCTTTAAATTCTGCTCCATGTCTAAATTGATCTTTTTCAGATCCTCTACTTTTCTCTGCAACTGAGATGCAACAAGTTCACTATTTCGGAGTTCTGCCTCGAGGTTTTTGCATTTGAGCTGCAGCGTGTGCTCAGATCTGGTCTTTTCCAGGTTTTCCTCTTTAGATGTTTGAAGCTGCTCTTTCCAACTCTCTACGTCTCTCTTCAAAGACTTGATCTTTTGCTCAGAAAGGGATCTTTCTTTTTCCAGCGACTCGGTTTGGATCTGAAGACCTCTAATATCACCATCGGATGAGACATTCAACCTGGTCAGCTCATTGCATTTAAACTTCAGTTGGTCTATTACTGCCTGTTTGGAAGCCACCTCTTCCTCTAAGTTGTTGATCTTGTAGCTGTTTTCTTGCTCAATGGCGGTTTTCTTTTGCAGCTCCCCTTGGGTGATCTTCAGCTGCTCTTTAATGCCTTCAACTTCAGTGCTCTGAAAAAAAGCACTTTGCTCCAGTGACGACTTTGCTCTTTGGAGGGATCTAATTTCCTCCTGAAGCTCACTGATGGATTTCTTCAAGTTCACACTTTCCTGCTGCAGATCCTCAGATTTCTGCCTGATATGGCTCCTTTCATTCTCCATGTCCATCTGGAGCTTCTTCAGCCTGTTATTGCTGTCATCCAGTAGCTTTTTGTAACTTTGAGCCTTCTCCTCTGCCATTTCTGCTTTTTTCTGAACAAGGTCTAATTCCTCCAGTTTCTGCTGCAGGACATCATGCACTTTAACTGCAGATGACTGGAGCCGAGTGTTGTCTACCGACTCACCAGCAAATCCTACGGGTTGCAGATCCAGATCATTGTTTTCAGCCCGGACTTCCTCAGCTTCCTGACCGTTTGTTTTTCTCTGCAGTTCGGGGCTTTGTGCATTCATTTGGCCATCATTTTCTTTCTTTAAGAGGTCCTCCAGTTTCTTCTGAGTTAGAGACCACGTGGCCTCTGACTGTTCAATCAAGAGTTTTGTGTGCTTTAATTCCTGCTCACTGGCAGCTTTGTCCTTTATGGCTATCTCTAATTTGGTGCGGTACTGATTAACATCATGCTCAAGCTGGGACTTCTGAAAGCTTAGATCGTCAATAGTCTTCCTTTGTGTTTCTAACTGTCCTTCCAACTTTTCCACCTGTTCTTGTCTCTCAGTGAGCAAAACTTCCTGCTCCTGGACCCGCTGCTCGAGGTGTCTAATCTCTACTTCCACTTGGGCTTTTTGGAGCTCCAGGCTCTCTGTCCGTTTTGCATTCTTTGCTCTTTCAAAAGCCTTTCTGCTCTACAATGCAAAAAAACAAGTCATCCACTGATTCACATTCTGTCAAAATGAGTGAAACTACTTGCGCTGATATTTCAAAGAAATCTCTCCAAGAGTTTGTAACTTCATTACTTTGATTTGAAAAAAAGTATATGGCAAAATAAATGTGCTAAATTATAATAACATGTAATATTATGTAATAATATGTCAGTTAAATTAATTGTATCCTCTCATGGTGTTAAACTTGAAATTATGGCAAAATGTGATCATTTTCCACTGATCACTAATATGCAAACTTTTGTAGAGATTCCTTTTGTTTTTATAAGAATAAAGCCGTCTGCACCCAGCCCATCACCATCACCAGCAAGGAACAAGTGCATGTGCGAGTTCTCTTCACCCCCATTGCGCTGATGGAACAAAAAGTTAGGGTGGATAAGGAGCAAAATACCAGTAAATACCAGAAAAGCATGTCGATGCAGAAGACAGGACCTAAAAATTATGCAAATATTGGAAGTTATTTGCATCAGAAGTTTTTGGAGACTAAACCCTCCAAAAGCTGCATTTACCATTGTAAATGTAGAAAGTCAAAAAAGACATTGAGAGATTCGTGATCTAATTTCATATACAGCTCACCTCCTCTTCTTCGGTTCTCTTCAGTGTTTCACTCGCAAACTTCACGTACTGTGTCATGAGAGTCACCAGAGCAGTGTAGCGCGTTCGGAGATCCATAAACTGCAGCAAATAAAGCAAAGATATCCGAGTGTGTCACTGAGTCTGCTGCATTAAAACGCTGTTCATTTCCTCAGCTGAAAAGTTTGAAATGTAGCTTCACCTCTTGTTGGATGGCATCAGAAGAGCTGTGCATCCTTCGTTTCTTCAGTGGTGATTTGTGCTGGGAGTCCACCATTGCTCTGAAGGTCATCAGCTGAAGTTCGTAATCCTAAAAGATGGAATTCAGGAAGAATTATTGAATTAAAAACTGTATCTGTATTCATTTAAATCAGAACTAATTTTAACATCATTATGTTCAAAAGACAGCTGGGATGTCTGATTATCTACATACAAAAACATCTGAATTACCCCCAAAGCATTCAGAAAAAGTTTGAAAATTAAGTTAAAGTAATTTACCTTTATGGCAGATGAGTACTGCTCTGAGTACTTTTGACACTCATCAATACTGCTCTGCTTTTGTTCCATTTCAGCAACAAGAACCTGAAAACACATATTATCAATACATATCTGTACATATGAGATTTTTGATTTTATTTTGGTATGTATGGTTTTAATAATGTCTTACTTTCTGTTTGTTTAACAGTTCAGCCAGTGCTTTGCTGTCATCCGGTTTGTTCTCTTGGGCTTTCAGCTGCACAGCTTCCAGCTCTTGAACCCATTCATCGAGACTACTGTAGGAATCTCTGTAGTGTTTCAGAGATTTACTGATACCGTCCAGGTCCCGAAGCCTGAAAACATGAGAGAAATGTTACTCAGCAATAAATCAGGTTATATAATGTTCACACATCGGTACCGCAGATGATCCAATGGCTAAAAGAAGCTAATAAATAAAAATTTCACTGACCTGCTATCAATCTGTGAGTGAATGTTCTGCCACCTCTCACTCAGCTGATCCGCCTTCTCCTTGTGCCAGTCGAGATCAAAGTCTCGCTCATTGTGGGCCTTGAACATGCGATCACTGATGGCGCGGGCTTTCTGGAGCTCATCCTCCATGTCATGGAACACCTCCTGCTGTTCATCGATCTCTGTCCGCCATTGCTATAAAGGGAGCAAGGGATGATTACACACTGAACTGAATATGGCGACGTTCCACATGTTTCATCCAAAAAGTGAACCTTTAGTGTGGAAATGACATTTTCAATGGATTTGATGTCAGAGTTCATGGCGTCTTCTTCATAAAGTTTCGACTCGTAGGCCTTTACAAGAGCCTCAGCGCTCTGACTGTGCTTCACCACCAAACTCACTGTTTTCAGTCTGCAACAAAATAGGAAAAATATCTCCGTTATTTCATTACTTTTCAGACGATAGTTTATCTGTTGTCATCTTTGCATTGAGGCAATAATAAAAGAGTACTTACTTGTCCATATAAATGGAGGACATAGAAAAGACTTGGCTCATGCTCTGGATGAGGACAGAGAGCTCAGAGGAGAGCTTCGGCACAGATGGAGAACCTGCAGCCTGCCTGAGGAACAGCTCACACTTTTCCTTCATGACGTTCAGATCCTCCTTCAGCTTCTCCAGCTCAGCTGTTTTTGCCTATAAACATACATGAGGAAAATTCTGGTTAAAATGCCAACAACGGATTATTTCCTGAAGATATACGTAAATTAAACACGCTGATTTGTACCTCGTGCTCAGTAATGCGCTGCAGACTGTGCTCCAGGTCGTCTCTCTCCAGCGGTGTGCGGATTTGCCTGATCAGGTGTTCCTCATGGGCCTCAAGATGCATACGGAAGTTACGTATTTCCGAAATATAATGATTGTACACCGACTCCTCGTGTTCCTCTGTGTACCAAGAGAAAATATTATAAAATGTCAAATAAAGTCCTTTCTTTTAACAAAATAATCTCATGTAAATTATTGCTTTTGTTTAAACACTGCATTGTTATGTTTGGCAGCACATGATAGACGAAAAAGAAAACTTAAACCGACATAAAGTTTATGTGGGAGGTATACCTCTAGGTGGTGCCATTAACACACTTAAATATCAAGTAAGATTTGATGCAGAAAAATATTTCTGTCGGCATATTCCTGAAAACCAGTTTGGAAAATAGTAATAAATAAATTATTTGTTTTTGAAAAAAGGAGGGAATATTATATATTAAATATAATTCAAATGAAACAGATATCTGCAACAGCAAACCACACAGATATTGCATCTAATCCTTCAGAGTTTCCATAGCAAACCTCTAAGTGGACATTAACATACCAGCATTAGCTGAAAATTTGCAGCAAAGCCTTCCATGTCATTAGAAACTGCTCTTTAGTCAGTTTTAAAGATATAATTCCAAAAGGTATTAACCTAAAGCTTAAATGGCTTCCAGAGCCATGTGCTCCCTTTGCTTTCTCCAACTCCAGCAGTTGCTTGCTGTTAAGGAGGGAAAGAGAAATTTGAGCCTTGCCTCTCTCTGCAGATCTGAGCAGTTCCTGGTAGTACTCCTTGCAGGCCGCCACGTCTCTCTCAAGCTGCGCACAGTCCGCCATCGTGAACACCTCCGACTCCTCGCTGTCTTCCAGGAACTCGTCAAAGTGGGACTGCAGGTTACTCAAGACCTGCTGATGCTCACCTGGCAACATTGTCTTTATCTGAAGTGAAGGACAAAATAAAAATTGAAGAAAAATCGAAGCATTTTTTGACAATGATCAGAACAGCTGAGCCCGATTATCACCAATGATCAAAAAAAACATACTGAGGCCACATTCCAGTTGCGGATGGCACGTATGTCAGCCATCAGATAATGCCAGGACACCACGCTCTTCATGTTGATGTGGGAGTGGTGCCACAGTGCCAGGACGTTCTGGTAGAGCTGCTCAGTTCTGCAGGAAATGTAAGAGGTTTTCAGAAAACAGTGCTTAAAGAGACATTGAAAGCAAAGTTCTGGTATAGGAAACTCATAGCACAAAGTGAACCTTCACATCAAAGCATCTGACCTTGTAGCCATGTCAATGGCCTCTTTGTTGGGTGGAGGCACAGTAAAGCAAACAGAGGGCACCATGGCTTCATTCCCTCCTGGGTTGATGACTTTCCACTTGGCCCGGTGAGAGTTATTGGCCAACACACACTCATCATCTTTATAAATGGTAATCTGTAAAAGTTGGCACAGTATTAACATACTATAATAAGCTTTTAAATAAATGCAGAGTGATACGGCGCAGATGAAAATAC
Source organism: Craterocephalus amniculus (assembly GCA_036024015.1). Lineage (NCBI taxonomy): Eukaryota > Metazoa > Chordata > Actinopteri > Atheriniformes > Atherinidae > Craterocephalus > Craterocephalus amniculus. The sequence goes on along the minus strand of JAVQJG010289424.1, from coordinate 21,591 downwards.
CTCAATCTGCCGATAGTCACAGATGGCTTTTACAGGGATGGAGGATCTCAGGGGACTTTCAGGGTTCCTGGGCTTGAGTTGCACAATGTTTTTAGCCCGGCCCACTAACCCAGCAACGGTGCTGCGGTACTGAAGAAGCTGCTCCTTTTCATCCTGAGGACACACCCAAAAAGTTCTGCTTCATCTTTTTTTCCTTTTCCTTAATAACTACCTCCATTTATGTACATGTCTCTTATTTTTCTCTCTTTACCATAGACTCCTGAATGAGATCCTCCAGTCTGTGTAAACTGCTGGATCGGTCGCAGCTGTATTTTCTCTGAATGGATTCTTGCAGGCTTTTAAGGTAGTCCAAAGACTCTTTGGCGTCACTGAAAAACTGCATGGGGAGAAAGAGAGTGAAATTAATTTGACTAATGCATTTTGCTCCATCTGTTGACACAGTCACAGGCAGTAACTCACCTCCAGGTAAACAGCATTCTCCTTCAGATGCTGCTCTACACATGAGCAGAGCTGCAAAATCCAACTCCACTGCGTCTGCATTGCAGCTTTGTAGGCCTGGAAGAGAAACCACACAGTTCATGAAGGGCACCCACCTACCACCTACAAATAAATAATAGAGCTTTATGTGTAAACTTCATCATAAAAAATCATAATAAAATCAATCAGACTTTATTTGGAGAGCATTTTCATACCTATATCACATATAGCCTATGGCTAAATGGCATAAATTTGTTTCATAGTGTTGAAATTAAACATAGTTTTAAAAGGTTTTTTAAAAAATCCAAAAAAATGTTCCAGCATGTCATGAGCATGAATTAAAATAACTAAAATGTAATGTTTACATTGCATATTACATTCGATATAAAACAATAATATAAATCATACAGTAAAAACAAAAAGGTCCAAATAAAAATATAGATAAACAGAATTTATTGAAGGGCCATATTATCTGTAATAAAAAAATAACCCATATTCCAAAATTAAAATCACAGATAATTATAAATAAATAACAAAACCGAGTTCAGGTTTTCCATTTTTAACAATCTATTACATTTGAATGTATAAATCTTAAAACTTGTATCAACAGTTCAGAACGTTTAACAATATAAACCACTCCTGATCTCTTTTCATCAACTGAGGAAAAATAATTATAGTAAAGGTGTGCAGTTGTTTGCACCACCTCAGAGCATGTCCAAGAGATTTTTTCTCCCTACCAGCGAGTGTAATCGCTGGAAAATTACAAGCTGACCTCAAACTGTTTTATTCAGCGAGGGAGTTGTTCAGAGGGTGGAGACGCTATTCCCAAATTACAGTAACTGTAATACTGACCGCAAACCAGAGCATAAAAAAAATACAGGCTTACCTCAATAGTCAACCTGGCTGGGTGGTTCTTCAGCATGAGTCGGTCTGCTCTGTCCTGCACAGACTTGATGGTTTCCTCCTTTTCATCCAGCTCCCTCATCAGGTCCTGTGTAAAGACATGAAGCTGAGTATCAATGGCACTAAGTTGCGGCACAGTCATATCTTGTCTCAACAGAACAAAAGTACGAAATTAATCATTTAAAACAGCTTTCATGCACAAATCCCCTCACTTCGTTTATTGTGCAAATAAATAAATCTGAAACCATGCAAAACAAAGAATCTGCATGACAAACAAAAAGACCAGACTTACTGCATGGTAGTCTCTTTTCTTGGAGATGCTGCTGTTGCGATCACTCCAGTCAAAAGCAACCTCCTCTTCCTCCTTTTCATTCAGCCAGATGAGCTCTTGTGTCGCCTGTGACACAAAGTCATGCAGGTTTTCCAGGTGGCTCTGCCGCTCCCTTGAACAACTCTGAAAGAAACGGGCGTTCGTACTGTCAGACAGCAGCAAGCACAGATTAAAAGAGTTAAGCTCAAAAACACACTCACCAACAATCTTTCATACTGTTTTTCCAGCTTGTTGAGTTTCTCTGAGTAGGTCAGCTTCAGGGGTATGGTCATCTGAATCTGAGAAAAAAGAAAAAAAAGGATTATTAATTGTTTTTGGTGGGTTTTTTTTTTTTTTTTTCTCATTATTTCAAATTAATGAAGCATTTTGAGTCGTGGAGCTCATCTCAAATCTATGTTAGACTACATGTAAGGTAGAGAAAGAACAGGAAAAGTCAAACAGACTTTGAAACAGGCTTACTTCACTCAGTTTGGCCTCTTTGAGGCTCATTTGAAATTCTTCAATGGCTCTGTGTACACTTTTGTGGTTCTCCAAATGAATTTCCACACTTGGCAAATCCGATCCCCACTCTGAACGTTCTAGCTGCAACTTTAAACACAAGGAAGAAAAAAAAGTGTTGTTTTATGATCTATACTTGTATTTAGAGAGTATCATAAACAAGCAGATGCACACTGTTTACCTGCATCTCTTCCACCCAGTTTAGGAGGTCCTGCACATATTTCATGTTGACCTCCTCCTCCGTCATGTTGGACTCAGCCAGCGAGGACTTCTGCAGCGGCTTACGTATCTGCATGTGTTTCAGATGCATGAGGCTCCCTGGCTCCATGTTTCCACCGCTCCCCACGAAGACAGACTGAGGGGTCGAGGCTGTGGGCACGGATGGGGTCAGGCACGGCGTAAGGCTAGAGGTGAACATGGACCCAGGGGTGCCTAAGCCCCCTGAGGTGAGTGCAGGACTAATGGCTGGTGTCAGGCTTGTGTTAATGTTCGGGGAGAAGCCGGAGTTCAGGGTCTGTGTGATGCCTGAGATCATCATTTTGGTTTGCTCTGTTGTCAGGGTGCGACCTTTGCTGTAGACAGAGGAGCACTCGGCTCTCAGGGCCAGAAGATCGTCCCGAAGTTTTGATACCCTGTAACAAGAGTTGCAAAAATATGAGATGGCTTAAAATATGAGAAAATTCTGTTTGATTTCTGCACGAAAATCTAATTTGTACCTTTGAACGAGCTGATCTGCAAAGGGGAATTTCCCGTCCAGGAGAATTTGGATATCAACTACTTGTTGTCTGAGGATATTCTCACACTCCAACAGGTAGCCAGCAATCTCAGCCTCATTCAGGAACTGAATGCCAGACTCCAAACGTTTTGCATCCTTCGAAGAGAAAAAAAGAGATTGAAATCTCAAGAGAAAAGTACTTTCAGTGCCATTTTGTCATAGCTTTTATAATGACAAACTGAGTTTGCAGAAAACTTACAGACTGTAGGGCTGTTCTTGCCAACGCCAGCTTGTCCTCGCCATTAACACAGTCCCGCTGGACCCTGTTGGCAATCTGTTGCAACATCTCAAGTCTAGAAAAAAAAAAAAGAGGTAAGAGTTTCTTTTTTTGCTTGCTATGACTTTAAAAAAGAAGAAAAAAATGAATAAAAACAAGCCAAAGTACATAAAGTGTGACCTCACCTGGATCCATAGGCAATGTTATTATTGAGAAAGATAGAGCTGTTAATCTGTAAAGGCTCAGCCAGGATGCTGTCACTGGAGCCAAAGCTGGTGTTAAAGCTGCTGTTACTAACAGTCGAGGTCCTGCTCAAGTATGCCATCTTACTTCACATGGTAAGCAGCTACCGCTATCACCGACTCAGCCAGCAGAGGCATTCGTAGACCCAAATGGCGGAAAAGCTCCCACCTTTCTCATATTTATAGAGTCAAAGCCAGGTGAGGGGTGTGTGAAAAAAAATCCCCCCCTGAAATACTATTCCTTCCTTAGGGGATAAAATTAAATAGCAGGTTGAGACAGAGCACCTTTACAAGACATGAGAATGTTAAAAAAAAAGCTCAGGCACAGGGCTCTAATTGTTGTTTCTGGCTTTTGTTGCCACACCCAGCGGAGATGCTGTAAATACGCTGGAGGATATGCAACATGGTCTAAACTACTTCCAACAGAATCCTAAAAGATAAGTGTGCATGAAAATAAAGTATTTATTGTTTGAAAACACTGAAAATACAGTAGTTTGAAACTGAATTCATTGCCACAGTGCAGTGCTTATTCTGATATACACATCTTTTTCAATGCCACTAACAGCTAGACCAAACTTAACTTGGAATTTGTGTATTTGTCGTTGAAGGAGAGCAGACCTCCACCTTATCATATTCTAGCCGTGCACACTGGCTGCAGTAGAGGCGATGCAGAAATCCTGTGCGTGACAGCTTATAAATACAGCAGTACAGCTGAATCAGACTGTAGGACGCAGCAGTTTGATAAGGACGGGGCTTTCTGCACACTCTGACATGCAGCACTGACCCCCTCAGTGTCTGGTTTCAGTAAATACATTAGCAGGCTTGCAACATGATACTGGAGCACTTCGCCAGCACCAACAACCTCAGAGAGTATCATGCTGACTCCTGTAGTGTGTTTACACCTTAAGCTCTTTTCTTTTCACTGAGAAAAAATCACCTGCATGGTTTCTATCCCTGTGTGTGGTCTAAGACAGCCACTTTTTGTCCTGTTAAGATCACCAACAGTGGCCTTTGCATCTCTGAGCTCTCATGTCTGGCTTTTACGTAAGCTATGGAGTTGAAGTACTTTACAGACTTTGAGGGGTAGACTTTTAATAAATTATGATGGGTCGGGTCAGAAAGAGTGATAAAGCGCTCAGTGCCTTCACATACCTCTCCACCTCTGGCCGTAGGCTCTTCTCTCTTTCGAGCATAGCAACGATTAATTTGCCCCATTCCTTCTCCACATCATTCGGATGATGACCTGGGGGTAACTGAATACGTCCAAACTCGATCCACATCTGTCAGAAACAACGCACACACACACACACACACACACTTGTTACCGTAACGGTGAGCGAGACTACACGCATGAAGCCAAATGGTTTTTTTACTCCGCATACCTCGATCATTTTGTAGAGATTTTTTATTTTTGTCTTCTCGTTTTCTTTCAGTGGGATATCATGTTCTTTAAAATGTAGATACTGTGTATAAAGTGCCTGTAAAAAAAAGTAAAAATGCAACTGAAAATGTATATTTTTTACATGTTTTCAAAGCACAAGGAACATCTTTTGACATCAGGAAAGTGCCTTTACTGTAACATGATATCGACACCTTACAGCAAATGGATGCTGCTCTCACATCCATTAATTCCACTTTAAGATTCACTTTCAGCAGACAAGCATCAGTCAGACTACTTGAACAAAGCCATTACGCATAATCCAGATAATGTATTGTAAGATGCCTCTAAAAAGTATTTCGAATGGCACAAAAATAAATTCCTTGCACTATTATACCTTAAGTTCTGCAGGGTTGTTGGGGAAAGATCTATCTGACATCATGGCCACGTTGTGTTTGATCCACTGGCTGAGGTATTTGATCATGTTCTGGTACTCCACCCATTTTATATCAACATCCTGTTGAGAACCAGCAGCAAGAAAACAGCTGTCAGCAGCACTTTCACCTCGACTGAATGAGACCATCTGTGTACAAGTGCCATTAATTTACGTTGGGACTTATTCCTTCAACACCATCGGGTACTTTGGGGAAGGCGTCATACAGCGTGGAGACGTACGTGATGACAGATTTCTCATCAGGAGACTGAACATCCACATCTGATGAAGAAAATAAAAACCAAGAGGTCACCAGGGCAATAACACAGTGAGCTATGCTGTGAGGAATTCCTCCTCAAGCCAAATTCCAAGCTTTAATACACATGATTTATAGCATGAGTGTGTGCAAGCTTCCACAGTGTTTTCAGAACCGAATCACACAGGACACCGTGTACAGATCTCACCCTCGGGATCCAGCAGTCTGGCCACCCCCAGCTGTTCAGCGACACAAAATGCTTGCTCCAGATTGGAGCGGTTGGTCTGTGCCGAAACACGGCTAATGTCAATCAGATCTGGTCTGCAACGAAAAGTGATGGACAGAAGAAGAGATGAGAAGGATACATGTACAGTATGATAAGATTTTTCTTTTCAGACACAACAATACGATTACAAAAACAAATAAAAAGTAAGCACACAAGGAGTCTGTAAAACACCCAAAGGTATATTTATAGTACCTGTATTTATGAATGATGGCGTTAAACAGCCTCCCATCCCTCCAGGAAGTGGTAAAGTTGTCACATCGAACGCCCACATAGCCATCTGATGTCTGCTTGGACCACAGCAGCAGTCTCTCCTTGGCTGTCATGTCCTCAGACTCCCCAGTTACATGGATCTCAGAAATCTACCACAGAGAGAGCAAAAATATGTTCAAGTGTTACCCTTAAACCCCTCTGATGGTCTGCTCTCTACCGTTCATGTTTTATTTTTGCTGATTTCACAGCTTTATCTGTAGAGCAAGAGAAGCCAAAGGAGAAACTAAACGGTCTGTTACAAAAAACGACTATTCAGTGTCAGTGCTGCTTTACACTTGGTTGGATTTGGAACCCTTAAATTTTGGCAAAATAATTCAGAACCTCCTCAGGTACTCATGCAGATTAACCATATTACATATAATGAAAATAATAATGTTTTTTAGAAAAGGCTTTAAGTTGCGGAAAAAAATCCAGATGTGCTAACAATGCTGTTGCAGAGGAAGCAAAGCAGCCAAACATCATAATTATACTGCTATATATTTTAAATATATTAACCCAGTACAACGGTGTTAATACTCAATTTTCTCTTCTTCTCTGTTCACTTCTCTTCTCTTCTCAAAATTCTGCCTTTTTACCCTCCTCCATACCTGCTTTTAACCTATAATTTACTCATTTAGTGTACAGGCTTCTGTACATGAACTCTTTATTTGTTCTTTTTGTTGCTCCTTCAGTTTACTGCTTACTCTGAGATTTCAGCAAATTTGTAAAAACTTTGTTGACTTTTTGCTGCCTGCTTGTTTAGTTGCATTAATTCTCTCTTCAACGCTTTCAGGTGAAACAAAACCTCAGGATTGTTATCTGCCTCATGGCCTGACTCCCAAATCGCCTCAGATTCTACTTTTTAAGACTCACAAGAATATTGCTTCTTGCAAGGTATGCTATTAAAAAATGCATCACGTATGTACTATTTAAAATGAAAGAAGAATCAAAGCTATATTATCAAAGCAAGACTGTTGACCTGCTGTAAATATTGTGCACACATGAACAATATTTACCGCAGGTTAACAGTGTGAGACAGTTACATAATAAATTGCCCAACAGTTTTACAGCATGCTGTACAGTATGAGCATGATGATGTGACATTTCACAGACTGAAATTTACAATGTTGGGTGTGACTCACATTCCCAGCATCTGAATGTTATAACATAATCAAAACCTTTATAGATTGTGAAGACACAAAAGTAGAGAAAATTATGGAAACAGCACATCAGAAATCGCAGTTAATCAAGAAAAACCAGATTTCTCAAATTACTATTTGTTTTTCTTTGCATTTCTCTGTATTACTGAAAATGGTGGTTAATTTTACAGTCTGAGAAAAAACCAAGAAGCCAAGAAAAGAGTTCAGTCTACAATATAAATCTCAATCATCAGAGGAATCTGATGAAAACATCCAACCACGCACAATATAGTTCAAAAAAGATCCACAACAATACAGCTAATGCTTGAAGAAAATCCACAGAGGATGCATCCACAAGATTTAATTGATCCAAGTCCTTAACTTCCAGGTTGATTCAGTCCTTTTGGTTCAGTGAGCTGGGACCTTATAATGATGATCAATACAGACCTCCTCAGAAAGCGGTGGTATGGATCCTTTGGATGCCTGTGCCTGGGAAGCCTTCAGATAAACGTTACTAGCAGGGGCGCTAAAGAACTGAGCATGACTCTGGGAATTGTACTGGATTGTCTTTACTGGATCCATACCACAGCACAGTGTAAAGATGAAAGACATTCACCAGAACACAAAAACACAGAGGATAATGGCAACAGCAAACATCAGAAACAAAGAGCAGTGGAGGAGCAGGAGCCTCACACTGACCCACCGCAGCAGAACTTCAAACGTTAAAGCACTAAAGAAAACAAAGAATTTAAAAACAAGAGATACTCCACATACAGAGCATAACCCTGCCTTGCTATTACTGCAGTACGTCTGATTTAACAGAATATGTTTAATCAATCATCATCTTTTTGTTTCCTGCTTTAGGTTCTTTTTGTGCAACCCTCTAATGAAGGATGATGGATCATGATGAATCATAAAAAAAGACCACAGTGATGCAAAATAAATCTCTTCCAAACACAAATTATTCTTCTTGACCAAAAATTGTCAATAGGCCTACAGTTTAGCATTCACAAGACAAAAAAAAAATACACCACGCTGCAATGTATTGACAGTCACACCGCTTTTAATATACATTTCTGTCTCCCTGGAGATCAGCCAAGATTTTCATTCCAGCCTTCATTCATTTCATTTTCCTTTTCAGTTTGTGATGAATCACCCCCACCATGGCTGAGAATAGCATGTACTTGTTTTACCTGGTGTTGGGTGGACACGCACTTGGCAGGATCTGGAGTATGCTCTATGTAACCAGAGCAGGTGTGGGTCCTCCGTCTTCTCCTTCTGTGCGCCTGAGAGCCGCATATAATCTTGGCAAACATCTCCTCGCTGCCAGGTCTGTCGTTGCTTCTCAGAGTCCGTAACATGTGCTCCACGGCTCCGAAGCTAACGGCCCTCCGTAACTGACGCTGTAGCAGCTTCTTCACAAGCAGACCATCCTTAGCTGGGACGCTTCTGGAGGCCGAGCTAATACCATGGAGTTTTCCGTCCACAGACCTGCTGCCATCACTGTCCTTGAGGTCTGCAGACAAACTTCCATACCTGTATGCTAACTTTGTGACAATAGATTTATTTTCAGCATCCCTGAGGACTACAACTGGTACCTCTCCAACATAAACACCTTTGCTGATGCTTCCTTGCCTTGATAGATTGTTCTCCACCTGTGAGGGTTCATCCACCTCAACCTTGTTCAGCTCTGTTTTCTCCTCTGGGTCATCTTGAAGCCCTCTACTCCAAATCTCCTTGTTTGCAGTACTTTCACTTTCAGGACTTCTAAAAGATCCGACAGGCTTTAAGTCCTCCGATTTCCTCTTTTTCCTCTGAAAATAGCGCCGACCTTTAAGATCCTTAGATTCTGGACGCAGCGGAGCTTTCTTAGGGTCGACATAGCATTCCTCTTTCGGGCCCCGAACACAGCCGCAGATGTTCCCCATGACGTCTTATCCATTAACAGAGCTCCGTGCTTCCAACAGCAAAAACGTTTTCAGGCAAAGTTTCCAGTGAGGTCTATTCCATCTGAAGAAACAATCTCCCATAGATAGAAAGCCATAGCCAGCAGTGGCAGCCAGAATGCACTCACAGCAGTCAACTTCGTCCTTTAGACTCCCGGCTGAGAGCCGGTCAGCCTCTCACACGCTGCATTTCTCTCTTGCTCTCTCATGGGTCTCTCCTCTGACACTGGAATCTTTCCTGACCTTTGAAACATTTCCCTGGCTTTGCTAATCCGGCGCAAACACCATAAATGCACACACAGACGTTGCCCACGTGTTTTCAGCCCTCAGCTGAGCAAGAATGGAAAAGGATTTGTGGACAGACCTGTTTCGGGCCGGCTAGTCTGCCTCTTCAAGACAGTAAACACACTGCCTGTTCCCTTTCCTACAATTTCTGTAATGAGGCTTGACTGTAAGTGGCTGCTAGTTGAAGTGCCACATATTATGCTGTGGGAACCCTTGGCTCAGCAAGTTTGGCTGCATGAACCAGGGAGAGTCCCAGCTGCTCGGAGAGGCTTTAAAAAAGAGAACAGCGAAGGCCGACAAGAGCAGCGGCAGCTGAGGCAAATCCCGGCAGGACAGCAAAGAGCTTTCACTTTGTCTACCAATCAAGCTGCGTACAATGGATGAGGCAGGGGTGGGGCTTTTGTCCAATGGTTTAAGTAAACACCATTATCAAGGCAAATCACCACCACCGCAGTTTGCAAGAGGTCAAATTCTCTGATCAGGAAGTGATTCATAGCACCAAGTTCGTGCAACAAGCAGGACAATGCCTGAGTGTGGCATGAGCCCACTGTGGGAAAATATATAAAACTTTCATTAGACAGTAAAAAGGGAATAATTACAGAGTGAGAGAGTGAATATAATTCTACCACACAGCTCAGCTAAAAATAAGCCGCTGTGAGGTATAATATTAAAGTTGGCATGGATGTCACCTGACAGCAGGGACAGTTCAAACTACAGCGCTCTGATTACTGATTCCTGAGATGAGCTCATAGTGATGAGCTGAGTCATATTTTACCGCATTACTAGTGCGTTTAATACAAGTTGCTCCAGTCAGTAACGGCATTTGAGCTATAGTTTATGAATGAATTAAATAAACCATGTGTGGTTGCATTACGTGACTTAACAATAGAAATCCCAGACGCTGAGTCATTCAGGGCAAAACAAACAGACCGGTCGGGCAAGCGCCGAAACACCTGACGCAAGTCGGGTATCATGTTGGTGTAAACGCAACTCAAATAAACATTGCGCACTAGTTTGTCTGCATTTTATTCTGGATAAAAAGCCAGCCTGGTTATAACCTCAGCGGTGGCTGCTATGTGTTATAGCACCTCTATGTATCCTACCTGTACAGGCAAGATGAAAAAAAAATGCACAGTGTCAACTAGGTATGAGGTAGAAAACCTAAGGTCAAACATTTACGTAACTTAAAACAAATGAGCCTAAAGCAGAAAGAAAAGTGTGAACACAATGTCCCAGTAACAACTCTTACACAGGGATTAACCCTGGACACCTCTGGAAAACACATTCGCATAAAAGAATGTCATATGAAAAAACAGTGCTCTGTCCATGCATGCCAGTTTTCTGCAAGCTTTGCTTATTTAAAGCAAAGGTGTGCATCATAACCAGGGCTCAACATTTTCTCCTGGAGTGCCCTGGTGCCCTTTCAAAGCAAGAAGAAACAGGCCCCGTGCTGCTCGATGGAGCGCTCAGGGGCTTGCGTGAGACTGACAGCGGCAGGTGCTGGCATCATCACAGACGCTACCCGTCAGCATGTTTGATTCCAAGCAAAACTGTATCAACTGCTTCCTCTCCATTGATTGGATGAGGCCATTAGTTGGACAAATGCACGCTTCGACATAAACAATGAACCAATTCAATGCCATCGAAATCATACTGTAAGCTCTGACAGATTCATTGCAGAATTCCTCGTGCTGAATGGCAACTGACACATGCCAGAGATATCAATGGGTTTTTGCAAACAGTTCAAAAGGGAAAGCATCACCAAGGAGTTATTCAAGTATTTTCAAAAATTGTTTAATACCTCAGTGGACACCTGGATATCCCCGGTATGCATGTACAGGATAACTGGCTTGACATGATTTGTGTTACAGCCATAAATTTATTTGTATTTCCAGGGGGAACATTTTTTAGAACATCCAGGCAGATTTATAAACTCGTTTTAGAGCACCTAGTGAAGCGCATCCAATAGTTACAACAATGCATGCACAAAAGTTTAAAGTAATAACAGTAACATATCTTTTCTCCTGGACAAATATCACAGACTACAATCATTTTCTGTTGTTAACAGTTAATGAAGTTTAGAGGCAAAATGAGATGTGCAAGATGGTTTTTTTTGCACTGTTTTCAGATTTTTCTAATCACTATTTAATCTATTTTAATAGTAGAGACTTTGGCAAGTCTGGCAGCTAGATCAGGAGGAAGACAACACAGAATCCTGCACAGTTTCAGTTCGTCATGGTCAAAAAGCAAAACTTCTATTTCAGAAGCTCTGATCACAGATTGAAATAAACCAGAGAAATCAACTGGAATGTCCGGATAAATAACTATGAGCTTTTCTGTCAGATGTAAAACAAGGTATGTGAAGTAAGCATTCAAAATAACAAACCTTCCCAACTATTTGATACATAAAAACACGAGAACAGCCAAAATATAAGATGGCAACACTGACCTGAAAGTGCAAAATTATGGTCCAGATCAATCCCAGGGTCAGTTTGGGGTTGCCGTCTGTAATGTCGTCATTCCTGATATTTACAAGTTTGACCTGATGATAGAAAATGCACATTTATTATTTCAACAACACCTGCCTCCTGGATTTCCACATACTTTGCTTTCATATATGTTCTATGAGTTAAACTGTGTTTTCAGCCTAAGCAACTACATACTTTCCGCCACAAGGTGGCACAATAGACCTTATGTTTTGCTGGGGAACACATTCTAATGGACTGAGATGAACTCTGTTTGTGATTGTTTTAGCCTGTAAATTACCACATATCATAGTCATGATTTATCAGCATTCATAGAAGTATTTTACATTAAAAAAATTCAACTGAGAACAAGCATCTACTCTGAACACAGCCTTGGTTTAATAGCGCAAATCATAATTTTTTTACAGCCTGATAATGTGGAATAACTGTAATCAATCAGCTTCAGCGGTCATATAAAGAAGTTCAAAGTCACTTCACATTAAATGGCAGCAGAGTGTTCTGGATGTGCCTGGTATGTTCTGCAGCTAAAACAACAAAACAACTCATTTGTGACCATCTATGCATCCTTTGTCTCAAGCTTTACGTCACATCTGGCTACAGCTCAGCGGGGCTGTGCTCCTTTCCACATCCCTGTGTGTGTGTGTGTGTGTGTGGCGGGGGAGGGGTCCAGAGCGCTTCAAAATCCCACTGATGGGATTTGTAGTCAGTGCATCTTGAATGCTGCAATTATCATTTGTGCAAGCTGAAATGGGCTGTAATCTTTATAAGCAAAATCTGAAAGATCTAACAAACCCAGCATTGTGTGGTTGCCTCTGACTGCTCCGAACGTTTGTGAATGTGCTTACATTTGTTGCTACTGGTTATGATTTGGAAATCTCATATAAAACTGAGGGATGCACACATGAAATGACATGTTCAATGTCTTTTTTGCTTTGAGTATAAGCTGACTCCTAGTAATTCAACATGCTTTAAAGTGAACTTTACTGGATAAAATATATTCCACTCCCAAATCAAAAGTTTGACACAAAAAGGCTACAAAAAATTTCAAAATCATCCTCACCTGCCGCCTCTTTAAATAATCCAGTGCAATTTGTACATTCTGGAGTCTGTGGAAGCGCATCCTCCCTCTTTCCCGAGGCTGTGGACATAAAACATGGAATAGCAGCCATTTATGCTAATCAGATGCTCCTGAATACCAGGGAATAAATCAAAGAATGCTTGGTAGCATGGAAGACATGGAATATGCTTCTTACCCAGTGATCTGGTGAGATTAAGACAGAAAGGAATACACACACACACACACACACACTCAAACTCTTATTGTGAATATATTGTCTCGAACCACCCTACTTTTCCACCATTCCCACATCTACTGATTAGCTCTGAGCATGTCACAACAATTCAAGTCACCAGCGTTGTAAGAAAAGCAACTCTGAAAGCCAAAAGGCCAACGAAGATATGAACATCATTAGGTTTTCTGTGACATCAATAATAACAGAGCGCTATATCATCAAACCTCTTGTGGCAAATGTTCATGAACATTCAGAAGCCAGAGCATGAGGTAATGGAATGGAAAAGGCATTGAAGCCAGGATGCAGCGGCAGCAGCAGAAGACTTTTCAATTCAGAAGCAATGCAATCGAATCGAATAAACCCAGCTTTCTTTTTTTCAGTGAATGCTATTCACTAATGAAGCCTTTGGAGGGGCTGCAGTAATGAATTACAAAAAATATGATGATGAAAAAGCTAATTAAAAATATTTGAATCTCAATGATTAGAGAGATTCGGAGAGATGAATGACTTCATGTTGCACAAAGCGAATGAAATGGATTTAAAGACCAGAGCTACGTGGAGAATTTGAGTATTAATTTATGGCATCTTTTTAAAGATTTTGAGACACCCATGTGGCTGATTTGCTTTGTTTGAAATGATTAAATAAATTAATCAAGTCTTTCATCTTGCATTCCACATGTATGATTGTCAAAGAAATAGATACAATGTTATGTAACCCTACAGAAAAACTGTCACTTCTACTAAAGAAATTCTTCTAGAACAAATCAAAAGGTAGGGCTGTTTCTACACTTTTATTAAATGGCCACAGCACGCTCAGGATTAGTCTGTTACAAGGAGGATGGGGAGGGGGGGCAAGCCACACGTACCCCCTTATCATCATCATCCACCGTGTCTCCATGCTGCTCAACTGCACATGCTTCTGTCCCACTCACCAACCGCAAAGTCTTCAGTAAATCACGCTCCCTTGGCTTTGTCACCGAAAAGGCAACATGGACACAGGAAAAAAGGGAGGACATGGACACACACACAGCGGCCAAATCATAAGGAGGTTAGACAATGGACAGAAACCAGTTATAGAGTGGAGAGAAGAAGAGGAGGAAAGTGGAATGGGAACTAAAAAAAACAGACAAATACTTAAAGGATGACAGTTAGTCAGACTGGAGAGGAGGTGAAGGAGGGTCCTGCACCGGAATGAATCACTCATTCAAACCAACATATACTAATATACTTTGGCCTTCCATTCATCTTTTCGGGGTAACATGAAAACACTGACATTTAAGAAATAACTTTTTAATTATGCGATAAGATGCTACAAAATTTCCACATTTAGTTTAACTATTTATTTCAAATCCTTTATACCCTGATTTTTTATCCAACTGAAAATAGTACAAAGACAACAAGTGAGCATGTAATTCATTTAAAGTTGTGCCGAATTCTTTCAGCGGGTAAACGGTCTGAACTGAAGGTACAGCAGTTAAGCATTTCTATTAATAATCCTGTTGAGATGTGTCTTCTATGTGGTGGAAAAAGCGTTTATATTTGCATTATGGAAGCTGCACCTGTCTGTGTTTGCTGACTACAGTTTTCAAAGGGGCTTCTTAGCCCATGCAGGGATTTTTATCACAGAAACATGTCTGTTTTAAAGCATAGCTGCAAGAGCTGCCATTTCCATCCAGAATTGGTTTTCAGCTTTTGTGCAGGCTCATCTTAAAACAGCACAAGATAAAGTCCCTAAGTATTCCTTATATTCTTTCATGATGAAAAGCAATATTCTTATTCAAGTATTTTCCATTCCTTCCCCATCTACCTCAGAAAAAACTTTAAATGAACTGAAAGTACAATTTTTTAAATGTTCCTATAATTACATTTTTTGAATAGAATTCGAAAAGTATAATAAAAGTCTATTATATTGAAGAAGTTTTCTTTGTGCAAATGAATCTGTTACACATTGAGTTTAAATTACTTCCAAATCATTGCAATGTTTTTTTATTGTCCACTTAATGCAATATTTACAGTTATTTTTTAATGGTTTATGTTAAATAAAATGCAGACTAATTAGAAATAACACCAATAAGAGTTAATAAGAACTGGCAGTTCTAAATGACCCGGTGAACTTAAGATTCTTTCACAATGGCACCATCTTCGAATACTGCATAAGCCATGTGTAAGATTGAGCCATATGTAAATGGAGTACAACCTCACTTTGTATGTTTTTGGTGTGAAGATGTAATTCAAAATATATAATCATCTAGTAGTTCTTATTGGATTACAAGATTAGATAAATCTAAGCTTAGATGAAAAACACTAAACTTACAGGTGTAAATCACAAGTTTGATCACGTTCAAATTTATATACATTTAATGGATATATGTAATGTATTTATACCATATATAATTTAAAATTATATATATATAGTATAATTCTATACTTAAGCACAATCAGGCTTTTAAATGAAAAAACAATCTGTCCTTTAAAAAACTATTCAATGCCATATTCTGTATATTAGGGCTTTAAAATAGCATTCTTAATTTTATGGAAGCAGCAAAGATAAACTTAGTTTGTCACAAACTGCTTTTCATTTTGGTATATTGGCTTAGTTTTAATAAATAAATAAACACTTAAATTTGGCAGTGTTTCATTGGTCATTTGAGGTTGGATTTATCAAATTTTTCATATCTCATAAGATAGTTTATATTATGTCCTGATACGAACAATTTAAGATATAAAATATTGTGTTTCATCTTTTTCATGTGACTAAATTTCATGTAACCACTTTTGTTATTCTTTTTTAAAGCAACTATAGTCCGGAAGCATCTGAAAATCTTGCTAGCAACTTTGCTAATATATCATGAAGGGCTGCTGAGAACTTGCTGGAAACTTCAGTCAGGGAAAAAAAAAATCTTCCAAACTTGCTAAATAACTACCATGCTGTACCAACTTATCTCATATTGCTATCAGCATACCGTAATAAATTACATCAGTAACTTGCATATTTATTACGGAACAGAACTACATGAAAACAGCTTGCCTGCAACTCTAATGACTTTATGTGGAGGATTTTACTTTATTTCTGCTTAGAGACGGTAAAATCCCAGAGTTCCCTCTTTCCTCCCACCATCAGTTACATAACAGTGAAAAGGGAATGGGCACTGCAACAGTCATGAACACTGTAGATGGACTGCTCCATGAGATGAGGAAAAGTTCTTCCACTTTTCGCATCAACATTTGATTCATCTGACTGATCCCAGCAGAATCTCAAAGGGAAGTTCCATGGGAATCCAAACTGTATCAGCGACTGATCTTTGCATGTTCTTGTCTCTTTCTAAAACACTGATCACAGAGACTAAACCAACAGAAAATAATGAACTCACCAGTGTATCTCCGGACAAAACCTCCAACAGGGAGATCAGGTTATGTCCATCTCTCAAGTCTTCGTACAGGTCATTTATATGCTTCCGTACCTGCAAACATAAACAAAAAAGCAAAGCATCAGCTAACTGGTAACGGTGCTACGGCACAGCTGTTCATCATCTGATATAGCCAAGTTATAAATGATGTGGCTTTAGATTCTCCATGAACATGAACATGAGCATGTTTCAGTTTATATAAAAAGTGCTAAGTGTGCCACATTTAGTAGGCCACTATTTAGCCCGACTGGTTGATCAAGCAGACTTTTAAATGATGTGAGTCTTTCATATTCAGATGCCTGGCTTAACTTAAATCTAATTATTCTCTTTAAAGTTTCCTCTTTCCAACCCATTTTAAGAAAAACCTTTATTGAATTTCTACATTCATAACGATTCTCTTTTGATCTCATTTTAAAAATTAAATGAATGGGACAGAAAGCACTTGCAGGTCATCACTGCGACACCTCATTGAAACCCTTGAGCAGGACACTTAACATCTGTGGTCCAACGTTCTCTCCCTCCTGCAGGCCCATCTCTTCTTCCTGTCCTAAATACCGCGCCTCTGAAATCACCCTGCTGCCCGTTGACCTGCTTTCACACAGGGTTCTCAGCACTGTAATCCCAGATAGCAGCCACAGCTGTGGAGCCAAAATAGTCCTGCACTTTTCTGTTATTGGATCAGCAAAGCAGCTCTCCGACGGTTAATCAGCACCTCTGGTTTCTCATGCACCGCAAGTGAGGCCTGCTGAAACATACAACATTGAGCTAAGGAGGCCGGAAATTGGTCTGTCAGTGTAAAACGAAAATATTCTGTCTAAATTATGAACTCAAGTCCAAACAACAGAACACAGATTTCTTTAGTCGGATTTATGGGCTTATTGATGTCTCACTCTCTATCTTTCTGCATATTCTTAAATGTCACGTGTTATTTCAGTGATTTTAAAAAATACATAACCTCCTCTTCGTTCTGCCAAGATTGCTTCAAAGTTTAATTAGAGTGTCAGTGCAAGTTGCAGCTAGCATGCCCTTGAGGGAAACTGGGGCCAGTTACTTCATAGGGTTTGGTGCACTTGTCTAATGATTTTCTTAATAGAAATGTTAAATGTTTTTCTCTTCAACATCCTGTTCAACCACTCATAAATTAACAGTCATACAAGGGAAGAACTGATCAAAACCTCAGCTAGAAATGAGCTTGATCCAGTTTAAAGTAAATTGGACCTTGAATCTGCTCAGATCAGAGACACATTTGCCTTCAAGTGCACATGAAATGTTTATGTTTACCATTTTAATGCGTTTACATCTTGTTACATAAAGTAGCAAGCCTATAAGGCTTGGTATCACCACTAATTTTATGAATCTATAAGACAGTCTGATTTGATTTTGACTGAATCAGATTCGATACTGAAACTGTTTCTTTCACAGATATTCATGGAATAACAATTTTTCTTGAGTATTAAAGACCCTCTCAGATAAATGTCCTTAAAAAACAATTAGCCCATTCACATGACCATAAAAATGAAGATATCTGGGAGGAATCAGATAATTGTAATAATCAATAACTGGTCCATTTTTTCTTCATATTCATGAAGTTTCTGATAGCTTTCCAGCCTTACATTTAGAATATTTACCATCGGGAGTCAAAACAAAATCTGAATTAAATTGAATATTTGCATTAATCTGGCAGGAGAAGCTGATTTTTTTACTCATGCGACGCAGGCAAGCTTTAACTTGTGTTTATATATGCATCAGTCAGTCATGCAAGAGCAGGTCCACTGTTGCCACTGGAAAATCTCTGAGTTTTATGAATCGATATTACATCACTAAAAACATTTTTAAACCCAGCTCCAACAAGTACAGCTGTAATTGAGCGATATGCTGGACACAGCTGACATGAAAAGTGAAAAAGGTTTTTATTATTGGGCTCATATATCTGAATTCCATTTTATGTTTAATAGTTGCTGACATGATATTTCAGATCACATTTCACAACACCAGGTGACACTGGATAGAAAGTCAGGGTCTGCTTATCAGGGGATTTGGTCAAATATCAGTGTACTAAATACTTAATTGATTGATCCACCCAGAACTGTGTGATAAGAAAAAACTTGTATATATGGTTGAATGTGTTTCATCCCTTCTTGTTCAAAAAGTTAATGACAATCCATCCAGAAGTATCAGAGATATTTCAGTGTGGGCCAAATAAAGCGCGCTGGTCAGCAGAACTACCGTTTGATTCACTCGCTAACGGAGCAAAGAACTGAATTTTTTTCACACCACGGCTGTCCGCTCTCTACTACTGTCCATTTAATTCCGTCAATTTGATAATATAGCATGAAAATCTATATTAAAGAAAAAAAGGAAAAGGGAGAGATTGTGGACCCTCTGGAGACTCTCTTTGTTGAAGGAGCTCATGCAAAAAGACAACTTTTTGTTAGTGAAGATGAGATGATCTCACTGGCCACATGTTTCATTTTACCGTAAAACGTATCTGTGTCATTGAACCGATTAACTGGCACTGCCTTTTGTCTGGCTTTGCTTGCCAAGTGCACGTCAAACCTAATTGCATCAATCAATTATAAAATGCATTACATAACTCCATGCCGCTGGTGTCACACTTGTGCAAATGTGCTCATTTTTGGTGCATTGTGAGTTTTTGTTGCCAAAAGCCCATCTGCAAAAGCTGGCACAGCAATGTTCCCTTCTTGGTAAATTAATTTGTTTCAAGACTGGAGCATTCCTGTATGGACAAAAGCAAGCGGTTTCTGTCTCATTGCAAAGCAGAAAAAAATCAACTAGTCATTTGTTAAAAGAGAAAATCACTGAGCTGAAAATGTTATAATTCTTATCCTTACAGTAAGATTGAAAAAACATCTCATCTAATATCCCAATATAGATACAGTGTGGGTTTTTTTCTTTTTCAAATATCAAAAGCTGTCTCTTCGTGCTTTTTTGTTATTTTCAACCTTTAAACAACCAGGAATTAAAAACTCTTTAATTTTTAAGAATATCTTGGCCAAGATCATTATCAGCTCAGGTCAGGGGTAACAAACAGAAAAATCCACATCCAGTGAGCACAGAATAATAAATACATGTCAATACCATTTTAAAAAGGAACTTTAAAAACATCCTCAGAAAATGAATCATTAGTCATCCAAAGCCGGATGGAGGCAGGATGGCCAGATGTATCTGCTTCTAATATGTCTAAAATTTGCTTTAATCCATTTATTGAAACTGTATCCTTAACATTCACGTGCTTTGCAGTTTATACCAAGCTGATACCCCAGGGTACCTAAACGCTTTTTTAATTCAGTATGGAAAATGAGGATGGATAACAGGGGGAGTTATTTTGAACAATGATAGTGAGTTCCTCTGCATTTTTAAAGGATATAAAACTGTAGGTTAATTAGGAGCAGACCAAGAGTAGCTGTGTAAATAACAATTTTCAGATGTTTATGTCTACTAGGGAACAAAGCAGCGCATTCAACCCGAGCATGCAGCATGCAGCAGTGTGGTTTGTGCAAGAGTTTTAAGTTTTATAATGAACCTGTGAGCTCCATGGCAGATATTGGAGATAATAAACATTAAATATAGTCTACCTGGTCCTTGTGCATCATTGTATCTGAGTGGAATGTTACTGTGTCCTTGTCAAATTAATAAACACAAACTAAGCTAAAAGTTTCGGATATTTTCCAAAGTTTCACATCCAGTCCACAGGGATCAAGATTTCCACATATCAAACCACCATATCAAAAACACTAGGCCTGAGCCAAATGTACTTAGTTTTTTTGTTCAATTGGAAGAATGCATGATCATTTACTTAACTTAATCTCAATAGATACATCTAATGGGGGTGATTCATATTGCGCTGATGTACAACACCAGTGAGTCCCAGGTTCAATATTTACACAAGTCTGCAATAGATGAGATGTGCCCCTGCTTGTGCAGCTGCTAAAATGTTTCATGAAATTCTGCACACAAATTAAAGGAAAAGTGAGCGTTTCAGATTCCGATCTCAACAAAAGAGAACCTGTTGCTGCAACACTGCAGTCATGTTAAATAACTTAATAAGCTTTAATAGTACCTGACGAGGAATTTTAACATGTTGGGACCTTCCGAGGAGAATAGTAATAAATGAGCGATTGTTCATATTGCAGGAAAATTGCTTTGATATTTGTGGCAGTCAGAAATGTCAGGTTTAAATAAATGTCTATCCCTGCAGCTGAGAGGATCATAGATCTTATTTCAGTTCAGTTTTTGAATACTGATTGAATGGAGTTTGTCAGATGGAAACAAAAACTTGCACAATGTGATGAGAGATTAGTTCCTACCTTTACCAGATGCTGGTTTATCCATTTTGTAAAGGTCTTCTTCTGCACTCTGTCTCTTTCATCTGGGGGCAAAAAGAAAACGCATCCTGTTGCATTATAAATGGTTTTCTTTTTACAAAAGCTTTCATTAGAGGAACTCTGATGAACTCTACAACCTGGATTACTTTGTGTTCAATTTAACACCAGATGAGGGCCAAACAGTCGGTAAATGACAATGTGCTGGGAAAGAGCAAGGGCTGCTACAATTTGTTCAAAGGCTTTGAAGCATTCATTTTTTTATTGTTCAATCTCCTTCCTCATGCAACCTTCTACTGTAATCATTTTCTGATTTACTGGGAATTTTTTTTAAAGTATAGTCCCATAGCACAGACATCAAATTCCAGGTCAATGTTATAGTATACAGCAAAAACACAAGCACAGACACCATTATCTCTCTCATACTGCCACTACCATACGTCTTGGATCAACTTTTGAAATATAAATGCAGCATCAGTATAACCTTTAAAGGACAGCTTAGATCTTTGTAATTCGTGTAAAGTATAAATGGAGAACATGCATATATGAAAGGATTAAACAAGCTGTTTGAAACTAGATTTAAAGCAGAAAAAGGATAAGTCTCGAAAAAGGGGAGAATACTAATCAAACAATTATGTGAATCCAAAA
>JAVQJG010289362.1:0-18148 GCA_036024015.1 Craterocephalus amniculus | reverse complement strand
TTCCCTTCCTATTAAAAGGGAGTTTTTCTCCCCACCGTCGCCTGAAGCTTGCTCAGAAGGGGATTGATCGAAGACTCTTTTCGATGCAGTCTGTTGGTTTCCTTACATTGGCTATTTTGTTATCAATTGGCTAGTATATATGTATATATAAATGTGTGACAATCAGATCACTTGGACTGATTGTCAGTGAAGTGCCTTGAGATGACTTTGTTATGAATTGGCGCCATACAAATAAAGTTGAATTGAATTGAATTGAAAGAGAAGGATAGTTTATTATCAGTCATGTCATGGCTACTCCAATCACCTGATCTCAGCCCCATAGAAAAGGTTTGGGATGAGCGTAGCTGAAGGGTTTAAGCCAAGCAGGCCATGAATGCACATGCTCTGGGAATATGTACGACATGCGTAAGGAAAGATTACAACAAAACAGAATCTGAAAAGCTCTGATCAGAGTTATAGATCTAGTGTAACATATGACCTTTGTGATATTGTTTTACATTTTTATAGTAATAAATCTACAAAATCTGATTAAGCCAAAGCTGTGCTTCGAAATTTGAGTAATTGGGAGTATTTGAACTGGTGGCTGAGAACTGTATAACTTAGGACTCGAGCTAAGTGATTTTCTGCTCTGTTTGTTGGAATTAAGTTTAAATTGGAATTAAAACTGGCATCAGGATTGAAGTGTTTACCTGGTCATTTTTCATATGTTTAAAGTGGAATTAACTTTAATTCCAAATTAAAGAGGAATTAAACAGCACAGTTCTGGATATTAGATTTCTGCTTACCTGCATTTTCTGTAAACTCCACATAACCCCATTACATAAAAAAACTACACAATGTCTCAATGTATTTTTGGATTAAATTTTTAAGAAGCACCAGAACAGTATGTTTTCTGTTTGCTATGCTTTTCCTTCACAACAGTCACAAATCAAAATCAAGCCAAAATTGAAGTTAATTAATAAGCAGTCTGATTTTCCCTGGTCTGTTCAGACAGTATTCCCTACTGACTGGTTTTTAGATGAACTGCACTTGTTGGCGTCCACAGGGGTCTTGGTTGTGACGTTCGGACACAGGAACATTCTAAAGACGGCCATCATCATGAGGATACAACTAAAGCCCAAACAAAAATGGATCAAGGTCACTGCGCTGTGCCAGTCCAGGCCCAGCTGACGCTGCGGGGGCGGCGTGGTGGAACCAGGGAGTCCCAAAGCTTTTGGGGTAGCATCCAAAATGGATGGCACCAGGGAATTTCCTGAGGTCAGGCTGGCCATGACAGGCATGATGGATGGATGTTTTCCCTCAGTGTGTTGCTATGATTTGGCTGCCTCCTTAAGAAGAAAGACACATCACTGAAACACTTTATGACTGAGTTAAAAAACAAGATAACTATAATTAGAATAAAAGAATAGTTGCCTGTCACTTTGAACATAACCATTTTCTATAACGCTAAGCTTGCTGAACAATATCTTTCCACATCATACATCTGAAAGAATGAGGTTCTTTCTGGTTCTTACCTTTGTGGTGAAGTTGAAATGTTTGTCTCTCTCTCTCTCTGCAGGACCTTTGTTACGGTAAGCACAGCTTGGGCAAAATGACAGAAATGAAGTACAACAGAGGGGAGAGCCAGAATGAAAAGAAGTGGCTAGGTAACCACTAATAACAAACACGGTCACCATGGTAACAGTTGCTGAGGGGCCACAAAGCATGGAAGTGATGTCATATCACCTTAAGACTGTTTTATACTCTACAAAAGAATATATTGAGATTATTTTAAACTAATGACGGATGAATAAGTTTAAAATATGTAGACACAGAAACCTGAAAATTGTAGGCCCATCGCCTGAATGGTTTAAATGTCTACAGTTCAGAGCTTTATAATGGCAGGAATTAAAGTATTTACATTACTTGATGTCTTATGGAATCTAAAATGAGAGAAATTAGTGTGTTAATTCACTTGTTTGCAGATAGAAAACAGAGACTGCTAAGATTGTGGTCAGACTCTCCATAAAGACACCTGCTGATAAATAAACAGCATTTAGTAGACAGGTCAAAATGCTGCCCCCACCTCTCCCTCCCCCAGCGCTACTGCCGGCTGCTCTCTCTCAAACTACTGTATAATAATGATCACTTTCTCCACAAGTTGTAATTGGTCAGAACAACCCCAGCTGTTTCCCTCAGAAGACGTTGAGGGCCAAAAATGTTTCAGGACTCGGTCCAAATTTGTTTTGCTGAAGAGATTTTCATGCGAGAAAATCTTTAATTTTTTTCATAAATTAACAAGAAAACTAGTCTAACAGATTATATGGAGAAAATAATTTTTTTGTTTAATTCAATGTGGAAAGGATTCAGAGTGAAGCCTGCCAGCCCAAAGGATTTCAGAGTGCTGTCAGGTGGTTAGTTACAACTCCAGACAACAGAACAAAGGCTCCATTACATCCGACAGCAGCTAAGCAGAGCCGAAGGAAGGATTTAGCATATGCCAAGGTTAGTTCAAAATGACAAAGACGAGAAGGATGATCACAGGGGTGTGTGGGCATTCGAACCTGGAGGGCCTCTGACAGCTGCCCTCTCAGGAGAGGCGAGTTAACAAAACAAGGGCTCTGAAATCAGTGTTTTCAGCATCCACTTCCAGAGCTCAAAAACAGACACTGAAGCAGGATTTTGCCTCGAAGTTGTTTGATGCAGAGTAGACTATTTGCATTTCAGCTGGAAGAACAAACTGTGCTCACAGCTGGATGTGAGATGTGTCACATGGCCGACTGTCTCGGTGAAAGATGACGATGACAAACAGACACACTGCTGCAAGACAGGCAGCATGCGCTGTAATAGTCCCCAAATTAACATATAAAATGTTGGAGGAAAAGTGTCCCCTCTGAAGATTAGTCAGTCTGTCTGTGTGTGTAATTTCCTGCACCGTTTGCTCTGCAGCGCCATTAAGATTTGATATCTTTTTCTACCATGCCATGCTTAATTGTAAACTCTCTTCTCTGCGAGTCCTGCTGTTCGGTTTGTCGCTTCCTCACACTGCAGTGTAAGTGCTTGTCAGGGTAAAGAGGAAATAAAGCAAAGTGACAGCTGAGCAGGAGCAGATCGCTGTGTTGCTCTTGTCACTTCAGGAAGAATTTTTGTGTTTTCTGTCTGTCACTGGCAATATTTCGAGCTATCATTTGACTATTAATAAGCCTTTGTTGCTTCTTTTTCTTCTTAAAACAACATCTGGGAAAAACATCATACTTTGAGGATGAAACTTACCTTGACTTCGTTTTATTTTTTGTAAAATTATTACTCCAATCGTTGCTTATTTTTCTGGAGTAGTGGAGATATGAGCCAAATAAATAATAAATTCAGTAATTTGTTGAGGCTCCTCCGGCTTTTATGACAGCTTCAACTCATTGTTGCATGGACTTCACTAATGAAAAACAATATTCTTCATTAATAAGGTTCCCACTTTATTGCTAAGCTCTTGACAGATCAGTTTTATGGGATAAATCTCTGTCATGGATCAGTTTTTTCTATTTCAAACATAAATCTGAATTCAGACTGCTTGCTGGCCACGTCACTGAGATGATACGTCAAGAAGAATTTTAACGATGTGGAAAGCTTTGTGGCATTATGCGTTATCCTGAGAATGCATTGACTGACAAATGTTAACATCAGTATTTACAAGGATTGTGAATCACTGATTTGATCACGATATGATATTACATCGATACAATGAAATAGCATTTTGATGTCTGCCGATATCTCAAATTCAGTCACGATATGATTTCAATTCGATTTGATCTAGGATCCATCAATCGATGTGAAATGATATATTATGAGTGATTGATCACAGATATTTCCATTCATCACAAAAAGCAACTACATCATCATTTAACCTACTGTTTTCCTGAACTCTGGCATTAACATTCAAGAAAATATTTTCAGAACACAAGTGTGTTTTATAACTGGTTACTCTATCGATTTTTGGCCAATGTTAGCATTTTGGATCCATATCATTGACTCATTGACTATATTGACAGTTTTCCTACAAACTACTTCTCTCTGTTTAGTTGTTAATAAAGGTTTACTTTTGGTTTTTGTATGTAACTCCATTCTACTCAGGTGTTTGATCAGACATTGCAGTTTTTCCTTTCCTTTGTCGTGCATTTAATATTTTTTAAAGAAGCGTGATGTAACCCTGGAAAATGTTCTAATTCAGCTTCCATCTTGCATCCTGCAGTACACAGAGCATCCTTCAGTCTGTAAAAGTAAGCCCAGCGATGGCTTGTTCCCTAATTCTCGTTATCTCTGTTCCTCTGATAATGCCCTCTTGTTTCTTTGATTGATCAGCCACAGTGTGCATTCAAAATGGCCAATGCATTCATGTCCAGATGCTGGCGTTACGTGGGATGTAAAGCGAAATTCAGATACCATGCTAAAGTGTCCATAGATCAAAAGTTGTGAAGTGTAGTTTCACAGCTTTGGGATGCTGCTGGACAAGAATGGATCCAGCAAAGCAGTAATGTGAAATGAAATGAAAATTTTATAGTAACAAAGAAAGATCATAGTGTAACAATAGGGCTATTTATAGTTTGACCTTTCCTGTATGTTTCCTTTTTTATAGTATTTCTATTTTGTTTTTATTCTCCAAATTTTAGACACTGTTGTCTGTCATGTAGGTTTTAAATTTTTCCTCTGCTCCATCATACCTGAATTTAAGCAAGTGATACAATAGTTTGCTGTCATATTCAACTAATTTAATATATTGGTCTTTTACACATTAGTATAATATGAGTATAATAGGCCTCATTTAAATTCAAGTTTTATCATCTTTGTCTTTTCAAAAGCGAAATCTTCTTTTATCTTTTAATCTCTCCGAACATGTGCATGTTTTATTTCCTCGCATTTTTATTGTTTGGCTTTTAACAGTTTAAGTTGTATTGGCCTCTGTGTCTTTTTGTTTATTTTATTTGATGTGCTTAATCTTATTTGTGTTTTTATTTATTCATTATTTGAAAATGTGCTTCATAAATAAAGTGAATTGCATATTTCTGCAGCCAGGAATGATTTTGTTTTGTTTTTTTAATCTAAGGCAATGGAAAGGAAGTAAGTACGTAAAGAGTTAAAAGAAAGTGAAAAAAGGAAAAGAACAGCTGAGCTTCAGAGGCTGATTCATGATTAAAGATCTGATTCACATTTGAGGTGTGAATGTTGGATATTTTTTTAAGTAAATGTATGAATATATTTATTGTATTACACCAATATTTCATATGTACAAATGTTCCATTTAGATGTCCATGAACATTTCTCAACCATACTGGACCAAAATCTCAGTGGGATGGAAGGAGTGAGATAATGGAAAAGAAGAAGAGCATAGATGTGGAGGATGAATGATCAGCTTTAGTTCCTCCCCTGAGGTCGGAGTGAGGAGTATTTTAAGATCTTTTTGTGACCTCAAGGAAGTTGTCTCTGGAAGACGTCTCTTCTAGTTACTCTTCTTAGAACTCCTCCATTTTTTTATCCTGTCCATCAGGCTGCCTATGAAAAGTTCTTCTGCTTCTTCTGCCAGTGTCTGTCAGGGTGGATATTGTTTCCAGAAAGGAGAACTTTTCCTTTTCCCATCTCTGCCTCTGGGTCTCCAGATGCCTCCGTCTCTCCATCACAGCTGTTTTCATGACTAATTCAGCTCTTCTCTGTTCATGGAGGAGATCAGATTGCTCTTGCTGCCACCAACACTGTCCCTCTTTCAAGTCTTTCTGGACTCTCTCCAGTGAGGCTTTCAGCTCTGATGTTTCCTTCTCTTGCTGGGCCAAGCAGGTCTCAGCTCTGGTTGCCGTTGTCCTCTCAGCTCTGAGAGCTGCTTCCAGCTGGTTGAACCTATCAGAGACGTCTGCCTGATGCTGATCCTGTATCTGGATTTCTGCGCAAAGAACAGCTGCCTGCTCATCAGTTGCAGATCGATTACATCTCATCAGGTCCTGTAGCTGAACGAGGGAACTCTCAGCTGCTTCTCGTCTCATCCACTCTTGTACGGTCGCTGATTTTAGGTTCTGCATTAACTTGGAAACCACTTTACACCTGATGCTGAGCAGATTATTCAGCTTGTTCACTCATCAAGCTGTTTGTTATTCTGCTGTGAAGTGCTGATATCTGCTGGACTTTATCATGGAAGGTCTGATGGAGCTGCTGCTCTGGCATCATCAGTAAACTCTGGGTGGGAGTGATGCTGGCTGGTCTAGCAGACTCCTCCTCTGGAAGTGGATCAGCAGCAGATGTTTCATAAGGGGGATGCAGGTGGAGAGGGATCAAACAAAGACTGGAGTATTTGTGCTGCGGTGGGAACCACCTGTGCAGAAAGACCAACAAAAATGTTGGACTCTGACTCTGGTTTGGAGGAGACCTCTTGCCTCTGATGGTTTAACTGGTTCAGAGGTTTCCTTAGATCAGGGAGTAGAGCCAGCATGAAAGATGGAGGAGCTGCTGTAGAGTTTCTGGTCTACAGATGAAATTTCTGCATTTTTACATAAATCCACATCTGAGGAGTCTTGAGGACTGTTAGGGGTCTCTGATGACTCTACACCTGCCCAACAGGTTGTTTTGTACCTGGAGTTGATTGTCTGGATGTTTCCATACTCTACTGGAATTTCAGCTGACATTTCATATTCAGGTTCAGGTTGGGATGAGGATCCAACAGCCTCTATCTCCTGGGGTTTCTGCGGTGACTTCTGTTGTATCCACAGTAAATCAATGGCCAATGTTTGTTTAGAATTGTTGGAGGCCTCTGATGGCTCCACTCCACATCTGTTAATGTAACATGAACCACAGGTTAATCAGAGAGCCCAAAGATGGCTCTATACTTGGAGCGGATTGTCTTGAAATCTCTTGATTCTCCATGTCTGGAATCACAGATTCTGCAGGAATATCGGTGGACATGTCACATCCGGGATAAGGCTGAGACAGGGATGTCACAGCCTCTATTTTCTCGGTTTCTGAAGAGAATTCTGCTGTATCTTTAGTTAATCCATTGCTCATGAGAATTGTTGGAAGTCTATATGACGCCTAAACTTCTGTTGATTTGACAGGAAGTACGGGCTCATCATGGAGCCCAATAAGAGTTTTTTTCCCCTAAAACGATTCTTTCTTGTCATTTGGCTCATGATCAAGCTTAAAGCTAGATTCCATACATGAAAGGTTTTTAACTTTCATATGACAGAGTCTCTGAACTTGTAGCTTTACCTCTGGAGTATCAACCAATTTGTCACATCCAGGATCAGACTGAGATGCTCCATCTTGGCTCCATAGGCTACATTCAGGTTTACAGGATTTCATAGAATGTTGTCCCCGATCTTGTGGCTGAGCAGGATGAGCCTGCGATGCTGTAGCCAGTAATTCCTGATCTTCTGCAGAAACCTCTCCAGTTTCTGCATGTAAATCCAAGGCTGGGGTGTCTTCAGGTCTATACAAAGGCTGGATCAGGACGGTCCCCCAGCGAGACTTTTTCTTTGACTTTAAAAGTTGGTCTTACCTTCTAAGGTTTCTCACACACCTCCGTACTTTGGTTCTCATCTGTTCAGTAGAATCTATCAGTAGAATCAGTCAAACACATATTTCCTGTCTTTGTGTGCGATATAGCAGACAAAATAGGGAAATCTGATGATATGATTCCATTTGAGTTAAAAGCAAGAAAAAAAGCATAAATGACTGAGTATTTTATTGTCAAAAATCTTAAAACATACTTTGCACACACACTGAACTGGTTTCTACGCCACTGACAAACTGCAGCTACAACTGCATGGCTATTCACTTCTCTCAGTCACATATTTACCAGACGAGGATACTCAGAACAAAAGGAAGACAAGCTTACATTTTTGGGACAAAACCATGCATACATGATCAATATTTACTGATGCTAGAATATTTATTTATATTGGCTACATTTGCAAAATATCCGTAAAAATGACATAACTTGTAAAAACAAAATTATGACTCCAACCTAAGACGGGGAGCTGAATATACCATAGGAAGTCTGCACACATTGGTATGAAGTGAAACTTCTTTTATTTTAATCCCTTATGTGATGCAGACACTGTCAGGCCCTGGTGGGTGTGGTCTGGGATGATGTTTCACTTCTTTCTGTTGACAATATTGTTGCAAATCCAGTTCATCCCATCCTGTTGGTGAGACAGAAAACAGTTTTTGTATCTTAGCCCAAACAGTTTGCAACATAAAGCAACCAAACTGCCAAACTAAAGTTCAAGAAAACAGCAGAGGCTGATTTTCAGCACCGAGTTGCCTTGACCTTGGTGATACTAATTAAGTTGAAGCTGAAAGAACTATATATAAATCAGTGTTTGGTCTGACCTGAACTCCCTCGCCAGACACTGCAGAGCAGGCCTGAATCTGCCACTCGCGGTCCCGGTATGTGTGCAGGTTGAGTCCCTCTGCAATTTCACTGGCCGGTGACGCTGTGGCCAGATCCTGCTTATTAGCGAAGATGAGCACCGGAACGCCCTTTAAATTCTCCTCATCAATCAGCTCGGACAGCTCCTGTACAGATAAACTTCGTTAGTCATGGAGAAAATGTAGTAACTCTACTATGAGGAGACGCTCATAATGGCCAAATTTGGGATGCAGAATATTTAATGGATATAACTTAATATAATTGATGATTTACATATAAACAATGACATTTTGCGTCTTTTGTTTTTTATAAATGTAATTATAAATGCAAACACAGTGCTATCTAATACAGTTTCCCTAAATTTCCATACAATTTCCACACAAGTATAAACAGTGGATAAAGCTTTTAAACAATCTAAATCTTTTAGTCATTAGAGTAATAAGTTTGTACAGAGAGGGGATTTAAGAAAAAACTCTCACAACTCCATTAAATGTGAACAAACTCAAATGGAATAAAAACAATCTAATTTCACCTCTGAATTAAATGATAGAGAAGATCAAGGTGTGTAAATACAGCTTAATTTAATCTTTGTTTTTTGGCCTTGGGATAACTTTGTGCTGTTTGTGAAAATTACAGCCAGGGAGGTCGAGATATGGTTATGGTCTTGCTGATATCACTGTGGCAGATCCCAGGCTGATTAAACACATGAAGAACAAGCATGCTCTTTTTTGTGGTGCACGTTTTTTTACATGAATCGCTGATTTAATGAATAGTTACCAAATTAAATAAGGATGTATCTATACAACAGGATTTAAATATGTTATGATCAGATTTGGAAATTGTGTTTCATCATGTTTTAAACGAAGCTTTGTTAGGGAAGCAAAATGGAAAAGATTAACAACTAGTTTGATTATTTTTGTAGTCAGATTGTCAGTGTGAGCTCACCAGTCCCGTCTCCTCAAACCGCTTCTTGTCCGCGCTGTCAATAACATAAATCTAAACACATAAAAGAGAAAACAATCAATGAAAGCTTTTCTTTTGGCCTCAACATTCTGCAGCCTGCATGTCATTTTCTGAAGGAGTCATACCGTAGATGCTTAAATGTATAATACTCTCCTTGGTTATACTTTGATGAAAGAACTCACCAATAAGTCTGTGTTTTCCAGATACTTTTTCCAGAAGGGCCTGATTTTCCGCTGCCCTCCGATGTCCCAGACATTGAGTTTCATGCCATGAGAGGCAACACTTTTAATGTTGAAGCCCTGAAGTGAATCACAAAGTGCAAAACATCACTGCCTTTACCTGCAAATTGTGCCACCACACCCTAAAAATACCCCAAATTCCAAAGTCCATTCATTTTTTGTTGCTCAAAGTTAAAAACACATTACATGTCTGTGAGAAAGTAAAATGTGCCTCATGCATTCACAAGAATGCATTCAGCGTGTTAATCCGCAGCCATTTTTTTTATATAACACATCTCTTCTGTGTTTCAGGCGGCAAAGTTGTATAACAACTTTATCCTGAGGGGCAGCTGAGGAGCAAATCTGAGGATAAGACCAGAGGGATCAAGCAAAGTGTATGGACTAATGTGTCAAGTCTGATTTAGCTTCATGGCGACTATTGCCACGTCGCACTGGAACACACCCTCTCTGTCAGATTGGCCGTCACACTTCCCCAGGACCTGGCAGTACATCAATTATTCTCTTGGAAGAAGTCAGACAAGGGCACTGGATAATGATATAAGGGACTGGATGATTACATCAGAGCGAGATGATAAAAAAAAGGAGAGAACTGCCAAGATGGCAAGATCTTCCAAGAAAATCTGCTGAGGGAACGCAAAACTGTGTATATCCCCATCATAAGTTATTTAATGCCTTGATCTGACACCCTTACATAAATATTTCACTGATCAGGGGTTCAGCTGTGTTTAGAGTGAGGGAAAGGATGCTGGATTATAAAATCACAATAATGTATAAAAAACTTCATTCAACACAAGAGAAATTCAGCATTACAAAGAAACTGTAGCAGCAAAAGCATTCAGCACACGTCTGTTTACAAAATATCCACCATCACTTCCTGGCAGATGCAGTCTGTTTATCTGAAGCGCACTTATGTCACAGATGGAACCCATCATGAGGTGTCACAGAGCGAGGCGGCTCGGACTGTCAGACTTTGTGTTACCTGTGTGGGTGTGATAGTATTGACATCTTCCGAAGCGAGGCTTTTCAGCAGGGTGGTCTTGCCGGCATTGTCCAGACCCAGAAGTACTATCCTGACCTCCTGCTCTGTGGATCCCTTCAGTTTCTCTATGACAGAGAGTAAGCCCTGCAGGAGGGGGTCAAAGGCAGCGTGGTCAGGTGGAATGAAGAGGCAGAGGTAGAGCCCTGCATGTCAATAAGCCAACCGCAGTGTGCACTCTGTTCTTCTGTATTTGCTATGGAAACTAATGGATTGCAAAGCCATTCAGCCTTAATACAAAGTGACCGATTATTAGCTGGGAAAGGGTGCGATGATACTCTGACTTATTTTGGAGCATCGTGCGGAAAAACAAGAGCCAACATCTGAAAACGGATAAAATCCCACTGACCTCTCTCTGATTTGAGGTCAAAGTTGTTTTAACACAAATTGTGCTCTACCTAGCACTCAGAAACGTCTGTACGAATACCACCCTCCTTCTGCGAGAATTAATCTGCTGCTCCATTTAGAAAAGCGCTGGCGTTGATTAGAGGCCCATTCATATAATAGTGTGCTGTTTAATGTGATTAGGCTGCGAGGTTGCACAACCGCAGACAGTGCACCAAGACCTCCACGCTCCTGACGAGGAAATGCAACTTAAACGTTTGATTCCAAGCAACAGATGTGACGGCATGTGTGCTCAACTGTAGATGAAAGAGATCTGTCACAATTATTACACAGTACTGACGTAGCCTGAGGAAATCACATAAGTTTCGCTGCAGTTTAGAGAAAAACTGTAAAAATCATCTGTTCAGCTCATGTTTTGTTACTTCAAAACAAAAGTAAGAACGCGGACTACAACTAATTCAGGCTTTACATTTGGCTTTTTAAGTCCCGTTGTATCCGATCAAGTCACCTACCTTTTGAGCTTCTCCCATGTTGGTGTGTGTCCTGTGGCTTGGCTGGAGGGCTACAGCTACATTCTCCAGTGAACCTCACACAGGTGTGTTAGCTATCCAGCTCACACAGGTTAACAAAATTACCTGGCAAACCCTCCCGTCTATCTCAGCCGTCTTGGTGAACGTCTGAAAGGCGAAGGTCTACGCTGTATGCGATAATGTCTACCTGGGCGCCAATGGCTCCTGGTACCACAGTAGAGTTAGCAAGCAGGAAGAGGGGGAGGGTGGATGGGACCGGGATTAGGAGGCCAGAATTAGCCCTAGTCATCCATGTAAAGGCCTCTTCTTTGTCCCTCCCCCCTTCCTTGGTCCATCCCTCCATCTCCACTTTGCAGTGGCTTTACCTGGATTATCCCTGAGCCACCTGCTGTAGGAGGAAACAAAAATCCAACAAAAAAACAACTTCTCCCTAACCCACTCACACACACAGATGAAAAAGTTCCTACCATATGGTCCGGCGGAGGAAAAAAAAAAAAAGAAGAAACCTCTTAATGCAAGACACAGAGAGCGGCGTGAGAAGTGACAGCACTGCACAGGCTTAGCACATGAAAGTCATGGGATTATATCACCAGTGTTGATTCGGGAACTGGCTCTGTTTTCATTAGTCAACCCTCAGATCTAACATGCGGCCCTCTCTGGGACGGGTGGAATTATTGTTCCATATATCCATTACAGGCCAGCCGCTGCTAAGCTGCTCTGTTCAGTGTGCGCCGTGAGCAGAGCATTCAGCAGGATTAATGCGGGAATCTCTATCCTGCGTCTGGATTAAAACATTTCGACTCCCTTTTTACTCAACTTAACGGACTAACGCGGCTGCAGCGTTAAATCGTGAACATGCCTTGTATGCACAGTATGCTTGTAACCCCGCCTTAATCATGACACAAACACAGAGTCAGAGAGTGAATAGTTTTTATTTCTACATCAAATACCATTACAGTGAATTATTTAACAAGGTTAGTGTTTATTACATTTGAATGGGATCAGCTGTTTCTTATTCAGATTCATCTTGGTGTGACAGGAGGTGGACCTTCGCTTTGCTGAGCCTGCGCCCTCTGCCTCATCCTCTCTTTGTGCTTAACTGCCAAGTAAAAGAGGAATTTTACATTTTAATAATCGTTGTTAATTGAAGTCAAATCTGTAAGGCTAAAATATCTGCAACATATACACTCTAATGCCATATTCAGGTTACTGATGTATGTATGGTAACCATGTTGATGTAGTCATCATCCTTTGAACTTAGCTTAGCTGGAAGACTGAAAATGGGAGCCAGCTGACCCGGCTTAGGCCATACGTAAAAAGGAATCACAAACCAACACCTCTGAGGTTATAACTTCTATATCACTTCAAATCCCATTTGTACGGTCTTCTAGTTCCACTTTCATGTTAAAAAATCAAGAAGGTGGAATCTCCTTGTTAATACAAATCTTATTTTGGTCTACTTCTGCTTCTTATTGTATTTCAAAACCAATTAGCTTTTATTACAGAAGCTTAAGTTTATTTTACTACTACTACTACTACTACCGTCATTTAGCAGACGCTTTTATCCAAAGCGACGTACATTTGAGAGAACAACACAAGCATATTTTGAAGTATTTTACATTACAACCATTGAAATTGGCCCCTTAACAGAGCCGTTTTATTAATTTATTTTTAAATTCAGAATCCATAGAAATTGTCTGGATGTCTTTTGTAAAGACATCTTACCATTTTTTTATTCAAATTTTTTCAAAGGAAAAAAGGCACAGTGTCACTCCTGCATACAGATAAATCTTTTGAAGCTCTGTTAAAAAAATTAAATTCCTGGCCAGATGTAAGGGATTATTTCACACCTGAGTGACACAAATGTCACACCTTCTGTGCATTGTTTGTTTTGTTTAATAGAAAATAATCTGAAAACTCTTCATCCGACCTGTTAAGATTGTTCAGGAAAGTACATTTAAATAAAAATATTATTTTCCCCAAGCCTTTGTGCTGAGCTTTGCAAAGCGGCTGCTGACTACTGTGTTACAGTACACTTAATTATTATCACACTGTATCTCATCTTACGTATTAGAAAAGAGCAAATAAGAAGATGAAAGGAAAAAAATGAAAACACGTAACATAAAGTCAGCTCTTACCATTGTCTCTGTTCAACTTGACCTTCATCGCAAGCCCCATTACAACCACCAGGGCCAATGCTGAAACGCCACACACAATCAGGATGATCACTCCTTCAGCTGAATGACAGTTTCAGAGACACAAACACTGAGAGAGGGAACACATGATTTCAAAAATAACTGATGAGTCTTTTATTGTTTACATCTTAAGATTCCATCTAGTTAACATGCCCTCCTTTTTATTCTATAACAGCAAAAACTTAATATTTCCAAGCCTTTTGTTAAAGAGTGAACATCCAGACCTAAATATTATGGAGAGGTCTACTCACTATCTACAGTGACCTCCTCTGGCGAAGAACTGCAACAGCCACATGTGCTGTTCACATAGCAGACGTACAAGCCTTTCTTATTTGAAAGCACGTTTCTCAGAAGAAGCGTCTCATTTTCAACACTCATATTTTGCCCATCCCTGAACCACGAAAATGTGAGATTCAGAGGTGGAAGATCATGGACACACGTTAGTGTGATGTCACCACCCTCCTTCACCTTGGATCCAGTGCTGTTTATCCGTACTGCAAAGATTTCTGGGGAGAGCAAACAACCAGCAGCGTCAGGCAGGTTTACGTGTTTTAATGCAAATGACTGCTGCAGATATACAGGCTGCATTGGGGTCAGCCTGTGTTTAACACCACACCTGAACATTACTTATGGAATCTACTATATTTTATTGGAAATCAGTATCTTAAAGTAAATAAATAAAAGGACTAACCAGAGCACTTAGAACTGTTGTTAATGTGGTTTTTGCAACAATCTGAAGGGAAAACAGATGGAAAAAACAGCATTCAGATG
This sequence comes from Craterocephalus amniculus, assembly GCA_036024015.1. Taxonomy (NCBI): domain Eukaryota; kingdom Metazoa; phylum Chordata; class Actinopteri; order Atheriniformes; family Atherinidae; genus Craterocephalus; species Craterocephalus amniculus. The sequence continues at coordinate 3,686 of JAVQJG010289362.1, read as the reverse complement.
TTTTTTCTTGTACATTACATTTGCCAGTTTGTCAAATGTTAGATACTTCATATTAGTTGCTATGTAATGTATTTAAATGCTGCTCAAACAGGGGGAGTCATTTTCTGTTTCTTTCTACCTGTTGAGATGTTGCATTGCCCAGGGTTAGCAGATCCACAGGAGGAGCAAACACCAACTAAAAGAGATTTACATCATAGTGAGTCTAACTCACCTAAACACAAAAAGAGACGAGACCATATATGAGAATAACTCTACATGTGTGAGTGGGTAATTACCGTAGAAGAGATGTCCGAGTAAAAGGTAAAAAAATACATCTGATCTTGTCATTCTTTACTAAAAATGACTGGGTTGAAACAATAAAACAACTGAATATCATGAGCATCCTTTGATTTTCAAAGAAGTTAACTTCATAAAACTCTACATGTACATCGTTAATGCTGTAAAAATAAGAAGCCTGAGCTAGTCTTACCTGGGCTGATGCTCCACATACAAACTCATGCAATGACCCACTCTACTTTTTTAGCAGAATGCTCTTTATAAAAACCCTTGCGGAACTGATGGTAAAACTGATAGCAATGCAAATTAATTCATTCCTGGAACATCAAAGGACAAACATCCCCACTGTTAGTTCCGAAGGTGGATGTGACAGCCAACCACATGAGAGTGGCTGCTTTATGTCATTTAGCTTTATTTATTCAGACGTACATTAAATGGCAATCTAAATCTAATGGTTGTTTAGAGTCAAGTCAAGGCCTTACAATATTACTGGACAATTCCCTTTAAACACAATATAATTTGAGAAGCTTTTAGGTTGAAATGATGGTCTTTGTATACCTGTGACTAAAATAGACAGATGTAAAAGAGAGGCTGGCTTACAGTACAAAGTAAATGTAAGAGAGAGGAGTGTTGACGTCCTGCCTGTTATCAGGAAAGCAGTGTTTTACTATGCAAATTAACCTCTGACACAGCTTAAAACATGAAATGGAGCTCGTACTAAGGATACATTTCTTTCGAGAATTTTTAATGCCTGTAAAACTTACCGAATTTTTAAAAAGCTAATACACCAGAGTCATTCATGACCCTCTTACCCAGTAATGTGTTCACAGATTGACCACTAGAGGGTGCTGCTGGCTGAGTTTTCTCTCCTTTAATGCCTTCTAAAGCTGAGAGGCTGGAGCTTATTCTTATTTATAATCTACCAATTTTACACTTGCTCTGAGTCAATCACACTTGACATGACTGCCCAACTTAACCCACATCTTTACAATGTCGACAAAGGTAACAACACCAGGAAGCGCAACAAAAAGAACAAACTGCATGGTCTTAGCCGTTCTGTGTATCCCTAATCTTTTTGCTGTTGTTAACAGGACCAAAAAAAGATCATGGTCCTTTCTTGATCTGAAACACAGGCCGAAGTGCTGGATAGGGTGGACAACTAAAAAATAACTACCAGTCAGTGCCAGTCCTTTAGGGGGAAATAAAATATATTCCTCATAGGAGTAAAAAAGCTTTAGTTTGATTAATTAAATTAATTTTAGCTGCTTATGCAAGAAATTTCAGCCTGCATTGGGTGCTCATTAAGATTAAAGACCTCAATTTTCTGGAAAATCAATTAAAAGAGACATTGTCAGGGTGTTAAATGAAATGACAAGGTTAATAACCAGGATGGTTTTTTAATTATAATTTTTCAAGATAATTTATGAAAAAACTATTTATTTTTCTAATAATTTATTTCTGTTGGGGTCATCTCCATGTAAATAGCTTCAGTCACTGAACCACTGGTATTTCATAAAGTGACTATGAGCAACTCAATAATGTGATAAATTTGTAAATAAAGTTTGATTACATTGAAGAGCTTCTTCCTCTTTACATGGGGTATGTACTCAACCAGTTGAGTTACTGGGTTCCAGCTGGAGGTTGATTTACAAACCAGACATTTTATAAGTATGGTCAAGAAGAAAATCTGAAATAGACTACCTTATCCACTTAGGTCCCTGTAGACCCATGTAACAATTAGGTCTTTCTTGCTTCTTATATGTGAAGATGGAGAAGTCATACTGTTCAGAGAGGAACCAGATACGTGCTGCAGGTGGGGTAATGATCCTTAAACTTCACTCTTCATTGCACCTCATACTCTGAACACAAACATGCTCATGCAAAAGCACATGCAAATGTTTTATGTTGCTGCAGAGAGGATACTTTCAAAACATTTTCTACTATTTTTAGATATTATCAAATAGTTTAAAAGCTTGTCAGACTTAGTGCATTGTCAAAATGTAGTAGTGAACTGTAGCTTTTATGCATTATGATGTCTTTAGTCCAAAAAGGACTGGCCTCCTTCTTACTGTTATGTGAGGAGTACAAGGTATCAGATATGATACTGCTAGTGTTACCATGATCAGTAGAGGCAAAGGGGATATATATTTCCGAAATTTCCCCAATTTAAACTGACAATAACCTTATTTTATGACATAACAATTGTCAGATGATGGAGATCAAGCCTGCAGAGACATCATTGCTTACCATGAGAGAACTCTTACTGAAATAGTACAGGGATTTCTGACAGCAAGAATCAACGCAACACTGAATACACATTTGCTGACTCTAGCCATCTTATCAGCCTGATATTTGGAGACTGACAGGTACATTCTTTAAAGCAGACATGTCAAACATTTTGTAAACAGAGGACCACAGTCTTGTAGGTTTTGGATATTTCTTTTCACCAACACACCTAACTCAAATAAAAATTGCTCCAGCAGCTTGTTGTAAAGTTTATTATATGACTTATCAATTTGAGTCAGGTGTGTGTTGTAGTGTATATTATTTTTTATTCTACATACTACTATTGTGGACACTGAATCTTTCACAAAGGGTTAAATCAAAATGGAATATTATATTTTCAAAAACATTTTTTTCATGCAGACCTGCTTGAGGCTGACCATTAATTACGTTTCAAATTCTCTAAATCTGAGACTTTGTAGGTTTTGGGGCAAAAATATAGCAAATAATGAGATCTTGCTTCAATTTTGTCTCTGAAATATTCATAAAGCCTTAGTGTGATTTTCTCTAAAAGTATTCTGCATGTAAATATTACTCTGCATTTGCCGCAGTGAAAATAAAGGCCTCAAGGCCGAAAGGCTAATAAGCTAGTTTATGCTAAGCAGCCGAGCATCAGAAACCTTGAAGTTTTAACCTTTGGAAAATCATATATTTCTAAAATAAATTCAGGGGAAAATCGAAAGGTAAGTAGCGGGAAGAAGTAAGCTTGCTGAAAACATAATAACCTCCTTGACTAGATTAGTATAGTTAATTACAGTCTCGTCGCACCTGCTTGCGTGTTTACTGCGCATGTCAGATGTTGGCAAACAGACCTGAAATTTCTTTAGCGGTGTGCTGAATGTTGGCTTTGCCACCTTTCATGTTTTCTTGTGCATTCTCTTTCTTTTCCCCCTCCGATATGGTCACGTTCAGCGTACTTTATCACAGGTTCTCCCGCCTGGCAAAAGTTGCAGGACAAAAGCAACACAAGAAGGGAACAAAGGTATGATAATTATCAGGCAAGTGATGGGCACATCCGCTGGTGGCTTCATTTCTTATCTGTATTGAAGATCAAATACTTTGTCACATACGTTATATATATATATATATATATATATATATATATATATATATATATATATATATAT
>JAVQJG010289353.1:0-43264 GCA_036024015.1 Craterocephalus amniculus | reverse complement strand
AAGACAAAGGGATGACGGATGGGTGAAGGACCCTGACAGGGAAGTACAGTATAGAAGGTGCGACAATGAGCACATTCAGGCCGACACAATACAGAGCCTCGGCCTGCAGCCTGAGAGAGTCGCCCGGCAGCATCGGGCCGGCACAGTCCCCCTGCAGCAGTCAGCCATCAGCCGCACTGAGCCGGGGGCAATCACCGAGTCCTGAACAACACTCCTATTGACTGGGAGCAAATAAAACAAGAGGAAACACAAAGCAGGGGAGAAAGAGCAGGGGGTGGTGGCACGTGGAAAATCCAGGAAGGGCGCATGAGGAAGAGGTGAATGAAGCAGGTAGAATAGGATGAAAGAATGAACGAGGGGCACAATGAGGGCAACACAGAATCATCTTTTTTCTTTTGACTCATCCCGTCCTCTTGCTGCGAGTCCCAGCCGGCCACCACGTGTTGCTGTCGGCCCGTGTGGATCCATGTCCCCTCTGCCTGCCTGCTGATCAGCAGCCCAGCCGCCCGCTCACTCCGCGCGCCGGCTCGTCACCGCGCGAGCGTGTTTATTTTAGAGTGTGACTCACACTTCCTGCGCTCTGCCAGCGAGGCGAAGCTCTATGGAACAGCAGGACCTCCGCTTCATTCTCAATTCTCTCTTTCTCTTTCTGTTTCTCTCCCTTTCCATGGCCGCGCGCCGCCGCTGATAGGCCCAGCCTGGTGCTCTGCGTCATGCGGGGGCTTGCTTGAATGGATGCCACTCTGGAATTCATTTACAGATGCAGTGCAGTGGCACACGGGCTGCAACCGGGAGGTTTACGTAAACCAGACGCGCTCATGTCGGCGAATGTTCTGCCCCGTCTGGGGAAAAAAAGGGTGGCAGAGTTTTCCTTCACATGCCACTACAATAAGATAACATTGCTGATAAGGAGGCGATAAATAACGAGGAACTGCCTCCGGGGTTATGTGTTGCAAGGGAAAGCCCCATGTAAGACCTGTTTGTAATCTTGTCTGTGGGCAGTGTGCCACAGATGCGTTTTGAGTTAAAGAAGCAGCGGCGGATGATCCCGTCCTGAATGTGTGTGTGTGTGTGTGTGTGTTCCGGCAGATTATATCGCTGCAGATTTAGAAATGAGGCGAATTTTCTGAGATGTATTCCACAGGACTCTGACTCACTCATAAGCAGCTTCTTGCTTCCACATTTTCCTCCTTCCTTCCCTCGCGTTTATACAGTGGAAACATTCATTCAGTGTCTTCCTCTCTCCCTCTTTCTCCATCACTCCTTTTTTTATGCCTCTCTCTCCGTCTCTCTCGGTAACACACCCACTCAAACAGTCATATCCGCTCTCACTCTCTGGCTCTCCCTGCTCGTCTCGCAGTGCCTGTGAAGCGTCTCTGAGGGGGAAGACCAGACTGCTCTGTCAGGTAATCTAAACTGCCTCTCTCTGCGCCCCACTCACTCTCTCGTCTTTTCTCCCCCTGTCTTCCTCTCAGTTTGAAAGCCCTTCGTCTTCCTTCTGCAGCTGCTCACATTGTTGGCAAGCGGGTGGACTTTTAGTGGTTTTATATTTGCATATGTGGAAAGTTTTGTCGTGTTATTGTTTGACATCTTAGCAGCATGTCTTTTGAGTTTCCCTGTCTTTTGCCTCGTCTCTTTCACTGGTGTGAGAGTAAACCTCAGGATCAATGCATAGGGACTGATGTGGTAGGGTTTAAAGTCACAGATGAAATGAATGTCAGAGAGATACGCAAAAAACTCTGCAGATGTTTTTCTCCTTATTTCTCTTACTTACCTGTGATGAAATCTTGTCAAGTTAAAGCTCCTCTTCCTAGTTAAATGTTGGATTTATATTTACGCTGGCAAACTGCATGTCGGTAAAAAAATATGATTTCCGTTAATGAAAGTTACCACCAGATCACTTACAGAACCAAACAACAACATATCTAATATTTAGTTGCGTTTTAGTCATTTCAATGGTTAATTCTAACAGAACCACCAGGATTATAATGAAGCTCAAAGTGTCTGCATTACCCACCTCTGCTCCTTCCTGTTAGACATAAAGGCTACCATTGACCTGCAGTTCACCTGCTTGTATTAAATCAGAAGGAACGCTGCGGTGGCTGTGAACAAGCCGTCTTATCAGAGCTCAGTGAAATCCCTCTTGCCTCAGAGAAACAGCGAGCCCCACAGAGCCGAGCCAGGGTGAGCGAGGGCTCTGGTATTTGGTGTTTTGTCAGACAGCGTCCTCGGCGCGCTCTGACAGCAGTGATATCCCAGGGTGGGTGAGAGTCTCAGACTTTGAGGTTTTTTCTGCTCTGTCTGTCTGGTTCGGATCGTTTAGCGTTACTGTTTAGGAGTTTGGGGTCTGTGTTTGAAGGACAGCTCTGTTTTTGATGGCAGTGGCAGCAGGAGAGGGATCGGAATTCAACTTTCCATTTAACAGTTCAGGAATGCCGCCGAGCCCACCTGTACAGTATCAAATGCCGGAGCGCTTCATCGAGGCTGTGGTCCGCTTTGACGCGAGCAGAGTGTTTGATGTCAAGGGTCATGCCAGCTTGTCAACACACACGGAGGCCAAGCAGTCGCCCTCCTCACTTCCTGCTGCCAGTGTGAGTCTGTAGTCGGAGAGGATGCTGGGAGATAAATTTAGACCTCCAACTCCCTCTCCATCTGCCGTTGCTCAGAGTAGGATGGTTTCCATGGGAACATGCGCCAGGCTACCGCTAGTAAGCAAGAGAATGGGGAAGAGAAAAGATAAGTGTTTGAGTGTGTGTGTTTGTTAGGGGGTTTTATGACAGCAGATTATTTTTCTGAAGCACAAGTGATTTACTGTAACGTTGTGCCCTTTTTAAATAAAATCTGTCATTACCGGCGTCTGCACGGATCCATCTGAGTATTAATGAGGAAGTGAACGCAACCTCACCTCTGCTGGCTGTGCTCTCTGCGTGGACACTAACCAAGTTTCTAACCGTACAGCTGCTGCAGAGCTCAAGCACGACTTATTGAGCCAGAGATGAGCCAAATGGTTTTTCAGGGTTTACCGTTTTCAGAAGTGCTGGACTTCCAACAGATGCAGCAAAGATGATGGAAGGAGACGGTGCGCGACGATGTGTGACGGCACGTGTGTGTGAAGGAGACGGAGTGTGAGCTGTTCTGTGTGTCAGGGCTCCCTTGGGTACCTGCATCAGAGCCGGTTTCTGCTGACAAAGCCGCCCCCCCCTCGCATGTACACACTCTCTCTGCTCACATTCCTCACTCATTCTGTCTTCTTGTGTCCGCGGAGGAGTCATTAATCGCATTTTTGGTGTGGACACCAGAAAGTAGCTCTTACCAAAAAAGTAATAACATGGCCAGACTGTGTTTCTGTTCACATGAAATGGCTTGAAACATTTGATAAATATCACGGAGGGTAAACGCCACCAAATGTTCATTGAGTGACGTGTTGAAGTCTCCTGCTGATAATCACAACTTGGCTGTGATTTCAAAACGCCTGATAACAGTTTCAAGCTGTAAACCAACCATATCGTGTGTTCCTGCTCACACCTCAGCCCGAAAATAGACTGAAGAACGCCCTTGCCCCACCCTCCCCAGTAAGAGATACATTTACATAACTAAGTGTTTCGTCAGGGGTGTTATAGTAATATATTTTCCACAAGACCTATCGCTTTATGCTGCCATTGTAGTAAAACCCGCTATTGTCGATGTGTCATCTCTGTGGAATGAGGATTGCCAGGAAAGGAAAACCCCTCAGTGAAACCGGGGTAGGTCCCTTCAGGCCACTGCAGCAGACTGGTCACATCTGTCAGAGTAGATTTGGGGTTGCTGTTCGCTCTGGCCTGGGGACAGCGTTACTGTACGCTGTATGCGGACGCTTTAGGGTGTGCGGGCCTTGGCTTAATGTAGGCTAGACTCTGGCATTCCTTTCCCTCATCTTCTTGGCACAGACCTGACTGTGTTTCCTCACTCAGACCTGGCAGTCTAGACTGCAATGAATAATGTAAGTGGTGCTCTTCCCATCCTTAAAGAACCTTCTAATTGCCTTGTTTAAGGGCTGCATTGATGACTATCCTTAAGATCATTAAACCTAAACTCTGACAACCATTTACATGAACCAAGAGACTTATTATGGGGGCCGTGGAGAAAGATGATTTGTCCTGCTCTTTGTGTTTCCCTTCCTGCTGGATCCTCCTCTTCATATCCAGGCCCTTTTTTTTCTCATAATCACCCACTTAGTTGTTGCTCTTCCAACATATTTTCTTTTTTTTCAATGTAATCTCAACTCCCTTTCTTATGTTTAAGTCACTATTTGAAATCGTTTCTGTTATTCTATTTTTGTTTGGAGTAGCCACCCTTCATTTCATACTGCCTAAGTTATGTAACTCTGGAGAATGATGCATCACTGGCTAAACGTTTCAAAACATTAAAGAGCTGCAGCCACCGCCAAAACATGGGAAAAAAAAGACGGAGAGTAGAATTTTAATGGTATCGGTTTGTTTTGTTATGCTGCATAATTGCTGAGTGTCAATGCTGTAAGTCTGCTGTAATCAAGGCACTGTTTAGAAAAACACACTGGACAGATGATTGGCCCTCAACAGATGTGTGGAAATGTGGAGACGAAGCCAAGAATCTGTGAAGTTGTTTCCGCGAGGAAAGTTGATTTTTTTTTTTCTGCTGTAAACTGGCTCTAATGAAGCCTGACTGCGCTGTTTTTTTCAGACATATGGGGAGAGTCAAAGTGTTGCTCATTATAAAAAAAGCTGCCATAACTGCATTGGCACCGTAAACTGCTTTTTTTTTTGTTGGGTCTGATTATCTAGCCGGTGAATCAGCCATCTCTTCCCCACCTCTTCACCTCTTATGCTTATTTTTTGTTGGTCTGCATAGCCCTTGTTCTGTTCATTTTTTTGGTTGCAGTTGCTTTATCGATGTTACATCGTTGCAGAGATCTGCAGCTGTGAAGAGAGCACACGAGGCATTCTCCTTAACTTAGCACCGATCTCTAGAGTCTGACAGAGGTAGGGAGTTGAAAATATTGTCAATGTCTTACATAGTGAATGATACCCTAGATAAGCCTGTGCCGGGGCTGTCGGCAGTCTGGCATGGCTGCTCACGGAAAATGTTATGATTGGCCCTGTCGATTCCCAGAGTGTGCTTTGATTGGCTGCAATACAAGAATCCCATGTCCTGAGTTGAGACTGAGTACATGCTTTGTAGTAAGTGGGAAATATCACAGGACATACGTCTTGATAAAGAATGAGATTTCATTGTACGCTCATATTCTCTAAGCTTAGCCTAGATTCCTAGCTCTTAATAAACACAGCTTTCTAGTGCTGTGTAAGTGGGAAATATTACAATAGATCCATCTTGATAAAATGGTTTCATAGGATCCTGACACAAGAGAGTCTGATTCTTGTCTTGGCTCCTCATAAACTTTGCACCCTGGTGGCAGTGCAGCATGAGAAGTGCAGGCTGAAACACAGCTGCTGTGATACTAGAGATCAGACCACAACATTTACCCCCCTCAGCTTCACTGCCAGATCAGATAAGCATGGTCTGTATTTCCAACATTTGTTTTGACTCTTTGCCTTGACATGGGGGTTTCATCTGTCGGTGCCCGTGTTGTGAATGTTGCCGGCTGACCCCAGCAGAATATGCCAGTGCCTTTTTAAAAAAAAGAAGACATTACGGGATATAAGTTTTGTCAAAATGTTAGGGAGATTTAGTGGTGATGGGTAGTTGCTAGGGGTAGGTGATATATCGAAAATTGATCAATTCTGAGATTTACAACGATAACAGATATAATTTTTGCACACATCGATCATTTTGATATTTTAAGAAAAACGATCATCCATGGAGGCTGCCCAGTCAGTGCTTATTGGCCCCAGTCTAAAGTAATTCAATTTAAATATTTTACAGAGACTCTGATTCCCAGCATGTACAGAACAGTCACACAGTGGACCCGCACAACCGTCTGACATTACATCAATGGCGAAAAGAAATTGTGCACCATAGTAATGTTATGAAATGATCGAGATGAACTGCTCATATTGTGATATTGATTTGAGGCCATATGTCCCAGCCCTACTAGTTGCTCAGGTTTTTGTCCCTTTTCAAAATGTCACAGGATTAGAATACCTTAATGTTTTGTAAATTTACACGTAAAATTACTGCTACCTAAAGGCCTGGCATGGCACTACACCGTGGTCACTCATTTTGCGGAGTCGTATAAACACAGTTTTTTTCAATAGTGGACAGATGATTGTCAAGAAAGTGTGCAAATTGCAAATTTGGTCACAGCGTTGTCATGTAAACCAGGCCTTATTTAACTGATGCAGAGTGACCAGATTACTCTGTGTCAGAAGAATCAAATGATTGGTCTGCATCCAGTAAACTAAACTATGAAAATTGGGTTATTTTGAACATATTTTTAATCATCCTGAGAGGATAGTTGAGAACTATTACCTTTGAGAAAGAGGAAGAAGAACATTTACACATGCATATTAAGAAGGATCAACGTGTTGAGATTAAACACTCAGCATCAAGAAAAACACACAAATCAGTGCAGAATTGGTTTTCTAGGGAGAGTAAATATTAGATTCTGGAGCAATAAAAAGATCATGTGGGTCGCTAAGTCCAGATTTACCAGATAGATTGTTCTCATCAGGGTAAAAAGAGCAGCAGATGAAGTGCTTTACTCATTCGGCCATGTGCCTACAGTGCAAGCCAGGGTTTGCTTCAACTGGTCACATCTACACTCAGTAACATTACATGACCCAAATATTATGACTCTACCATCATCAACTGATTCCCTGAATATACCGAGTAACCAAGGTTCACATCAGTAGATGTTTTTTTTTCTTTTCCTGATGGACCAGGAATATTCCAAGTTAAAGATGTCAGGATTCATCCAGCTGAAATAGCAAAAAATTGGTTTGAGGGATATGAGACATTATTTTCACATGTGGGTCGGCCATCATGTGGTCCAGATTTGACCCCAGTGAGAATGAATGTGCAGGAAAAGACTCATACCATATATGACTACCATCATCAATACAAGATATAGAGGTCGATTCTAAATGAAGATGAATTTTTAGTGCTTTGTGAGAACCTAGGTAAAAATGATGTATAATTTGGGAATATTTAGCAATAATGCAAGTCATTTTACTTTTTAAAAGCCCTTTTTGTCATAAAGACTAATTGACCTCATGAGGAAAACAGTATTGTTTTTAAGTATGTTCTAAGGAGCTCCGGCCTTGATTCAAGCTAGCAATGAAGGACCTTTCTCTTGCTTTCATTTAGAAAAAAAAACATGTATTCCTGATATTACTGCAGATTGAATTAGCAAAAGTGGAAGCTCAGGAGGATATTTTTTATAGAACTTAACCTTGACTATTTGTGATTTCGAATTTTATTTTAGAGCTTCTAGATAATGCAGAAAATTGATATGCTTCCTTTTTGTGACTCAGTGCTTTTTTTGGGTTTCTCTTTTCGTTTAGACCCACTCAGAGGTTGAACAGCCAGCACCCTTGAGAACCAACAAAGAAGATGCAAACGAGACCTTGGGAGGACTAGTAGAATGGCCGAGGCGAGACAGAAGCAGAGCTGCTTTGCATTGAAAGAGCATCTTTGTTTACCTGCTTCCATACTGCTCCAGGGCACCTTTTAATGATGCCTCATTTGGCCCTTTTCAGTAACTCTTGGCCCAAGCAGAAAAAGATCCTCCATTTTGATTTACAATTCAGCCTGTCAATGTTTGCCTGCCCCTGACCACTCTGCTGCCATGCGGTTGGACCAATGAGGCTCAGAGAGCCTTTCAATACGTGTGTGTGAGGCCTCCTCCTCACTCTATGGAGGCTGAGCCCAGCCGTCCGGCTGATGGGGAGTGCTCTGGAAGGCAAGGGAAGAAGCGTGTAACAGCTGAACCTTCATTAGGATCTTGTCCATCTCAGCAACCCCACCAGCCGCCTAATCCTCGCCCTGTACACAGAGCCTTGGGCCCCCTACAAAACCGCCAACCCAAACGTACTGACCTGCTTCGTTTACAGCAGCAGCAAGCAGCAGCATGGCAGCATACAGACAGCCCAGGTCCTTCAGGAGGCAGCTTTTACTCCACAGCTTCCTCCTCGGCCTCGTCCCTCCCCTCTACTTCATCCACCCAGGGTGAACATGGCCATGCAGTGCCATCTCACTCAAGCCAAGAAGGCCTCGAAGGCTTCAGCTCACCCAGAAAGGGGGAGAAGAAACCTCAAAAACCAGGGAAATATGTGTGCACTTACTGTGGCCGTCCTTGTGCCAAGCCAAGTGTTCTTCAGAAACACATACGCTCTCATACGGGAGAAAGGCCCTACCCTTGTGCCCCCTGTGGCTTTTCTTTTAAGACCAAGAGTAACCTGTATAAGCATCGCAAATCTCATGCCCATCGCATTAAAGCGGGTCTGGTATTCAGCCGTGATGAGCCAAGTTTAAGTGGACCAGAGGGCAGTGGTGTTGGAGAAGACCCTGAGGAGCATACAGAGGGAGAAAGCACAGAGTCGGAAGAAGAGACTGGTCAGCATAGAAAATCCTCTACTAAGAAGATGCTCAGGCAGCAGAAGAAAGGAGGTAAGGAGCAGCTTGGAGGCTCAGAGGAGAGTCAGAGGCCTGAGGACTCCCAGGCTGTGAAGCAGAGACTAGCACTGAGGCTCAGTGAAAGGAAACGAGCCCCCATGGCTTCTCCAGATGACCCCCCTTCCTCCCTCTCCACCTCGTCTTCTTCCCTGGGCCCTGGCAGTAAAGGCAGCACAGAGTCTGGCTACTTCTCTGGATCAGGCAGTACTGACCTGTCCCAAGTTAGCCCGCCAAGTTCCAGTGCCAAAACCTACGCAGAAATTATTCTAGGAAAGTATGGACGACTGGGGGGGCAGCAACGCAGTCCCCACCAGCAGCAACCTCATTCTGCACATTCCTCATCCTCAGGAACTGAGGAAAAGAGCATTTCATTTGCTGTGCCCAAAACCCAGGTGATAGAACACATAACCAAGCTCATCACTATCAATGAAGCAGTGGTGGATACCAGTGAGATCGATAGTGTAAAACCCAGACGCTCCTCGCTGTCCAGGAAGAGCAGCATGGAGTCACCCAAATTCACTGCCCCCAAAGACCCCTACATATTTGATCCGAAAAGTGAAGCAGCAGGCCCCAGTGGTTTCAGGCACCTCCAGAACCCAGAAACAGATCCACCCAGTACGCAGGAGATGTCAGCAGTGCCTCTTCTTAGAAGCCTCTCAATGCCATCGTCTGCCAGCCAAGCAGAGCCCAGCACCTCCGGCACGATGTCTCCCAGAGGTTACCGCCTCTGTCAGTCATTTGATGAGCAACAAGCGGTGGTGGCGGAGATGAGAGGGGCCCAGCGTATGCTCAAACGCCAGCCTGCCATAGAAGTCCCCTTGGGAGCTGAGGGAATGTTGGAGGAGGCCAGTCCCACCTCCTCGCTCTCCTCAGCCAGAGGTCCCCAAACAGCCAAAATGCCACAGCAGCAGCAACATCAAAAAAGTCCCAGCACATTTGAATGTGCAGCATGTGGGGCTAGCTTCCAACACAGTGAAGGCTATGAGGCTCATAGAGGCATCTGCCCGGAACCGGACCAAGTGGCTAAGGGTGCAAGTAAGACATGCCGGGAGGATCGGCCATTAATGATGCACTACAAGTTCAGAGCTCTGGCCATGGCTGTAAGGAAGAGGAGGAAAGAGGAGAGTCTGGAGGAGGATCCTCCCAGCCCTGGATTTGCACCCATGTCAGGCAGCTCTGCAGGCCTCATTCCAGTGTCGAGTAGACCAGAGCACAGTCAGACTATCTCAGGTTTGTTTGAGAATCTTTCCATTAATAAATGAAGTTAATTATCTTTGAATCTCGACATGTGTAATACCTGATAATAACGTATTAATAAACAAAAGTTAAAACTACTTTGTGGAAAAACACTAATCTCCGCAAAGCAATTAACCTACTATTAATAAGCCCCATACCAATATAATATAATGAGAGGCTGTTTTTTTCTGCTTTATGTCTCTAGGTGTTACTTTACAGACTGAGCCAAACCAACAGCAGCAGCAGGACAGGAAGGGTGTGTCTGTCATCCAACACACTAGTTCTTTTGAGAAACAGGAGAGTATATCTATGGAAAGCCAGGAGCTCATCCTCAGAGAGCATCAGCAAACACAGCAGCCCGAGCCAAAACTGTCACCTTCCACATCCCGCCTCATTCGCCAGCCAAACATCCAAGTGCCCGAGATCCTTGTGACTTTGGAGCTTGATGCTGACATGCCATCTGTGTCACCCCCAGTGACAGGATCGTCATCTAAGGTACAGTACACGATTCCCTAAAAGGTCATTTGCTTTGTCCTTTTTTCTGCACAATTTAAGTAAATGAACTATCTGTTTTGTTTAGGAGGCAGAGCGAGTAGAGGAGTTCCACTGGCCCCAGCGAAGCCAGACTCTTGCCCAGCTCCCCGCTGAGAAGCTGCCACCGAAAAAGAAAAGGCTTCGCCTGGCAGAGGTTGCCCAGTCCTCTGGGGAGTCAAGCTTTGAGTCTTTGTCTCTGCCTCGAAGTCCCAGTCAAGAGAGCAACGTGTCAAGCTACTCTGCTTCTTTTGAAGAGACCCCACGATCAGAGCCAGTAATCTGGGCTTCCAGCAGCCACAGCTCCCAGATGCTGACGGTGCCATCCACTTCGCAGCAGCACCACCAAAGTTACAAGGAAATGAGGCGTTCAGCCTCGGAGCAGGCCCCACCTAGCCCACAACAAGTAGAGCAGATCTCAGAGACCAGGAGTAAATCCTTCGACTACGGATCCCTGTCCCCTCAGCAGTCCACATCCTCCTGGAAAGAAAGAAGAAAGTGTCTTCTTACCTTACCTACCTCCTTAGGTGAACCTGAACAGGAAATTGGGGTCACCATTAATCAGATTTCCAGAGTGGAACATCCCAATCCTGGCCCCTCCTTACCTAACCATCCTTCTCTGTACTCTGCTGAGGTGAGCTCCCGGTTTCACCAGGAAGCTAGAGGAAAAGCCTTACAGCTGTTACCACCACAGTTACCATCCAGTCAGGATCTGCTCTCTTTGCAGTCCAGAGACCAGCCTGCTTTCCCCCCAGGATCACTGTCACAGCTACTCCCCATCACCACAGCCATATCTGAAGTACTGTCCACCCAAGTTATCCCCAGAGCCTTCTTACATATGGGATCTCCACCCATACCGATACACCCAGCGCAGATCCCCCTAACCGAACGGTTGAGAATACCTCTGCATCAGCTTCCCCCTCTAGTTCCTCTCCCTTTCTCATCCAGGACTAGAGCGAGCCAGGCTCTTTACCTGCCTGCTCCTCCTAGACTTAACACACATGGTTCTTCCCTATCCACAGCTGACAGCAGGCCCTCCATCTCTCAAATGTCCTCCGCCATAACCCATCAGTCTATTGTAACCATCTCCTACCAACACCAACGGCCAGTCATAGCCACATGCCTGGCGCAGTTTACACCAGTAGTGTCCCTTGTGGTACCGGTGCGGCTCCAAACTCATAGACCTACCTTTGCCAATGCCCTGTATACCACCCTGTCCCAGATTTTGGCTTCCACTCACTCACAGGAGCCAACTTCTTGCACAACGATGGTTATCATGAGCCAGCTGGAACGGGAAAAGCTCCAAAGGACCTACCTTAAGGTGCCTTCCCCAGACATCAAGAGCCTCCTTCCCCTGTCTCTACCAACGGAGCTAGCCTCAGGCTCTGGGGAGGAATATGGTCCACTGGGGGCTGGAGGAAGCAAACGCATGCTTTCGCCAGCAGCCAGTCTTGAGCTCAGTACTGAGGCTCAGCGTCACCAGAAAAGGGTAAAAGAAGAGGAGGAGGAGGAGGAGGAGCAACATAAGGTAGAAGAAGAGGGAGAAATAGAACCAAAGGTAAGGCAGGAAGAGGAAGTCAAATCCACCGGGAAAAAACTGGACGCAGCAGAAAGGACACAGCCAGATATATTAGAAGTGTCAGATGTGAAATTAAAGGAGACACAAGAGCAAGTACCAAGGAAAGGTGACAGGGAAGAGAAGGAGGGGGAGGAGGAGTTCCATCAGAAAAGTAAAAAAAAAGAGGAGGTGCCAACTGCTGAGGAGGGGTCTGAGAGACCGAGCAGCCCTTCGTATCCCAGCCTCCACACTTCCACCTCAGTCAACTGGTGCTACCTGAAGTATGTCAAACCCAACCCGTCTGCCCAGAGGGATCCTCATACCTCAGTTTATTCTACATGGAGCATCAGTGCTCACAACCCCAACCTGCCAGGTCTCAGCACTAAGGTGGCCCTGTCTCTGCTGTGCTCTAAACAGAAGCATAGCTCTGAGATATACACCATGGCCACTGCTCCAACATCGGCCAGAGATAAACTGTCAGCTTCAAGCAGCAGGACACCACATGTGTCAGAGGTAAACATAAACACAATGTATCATATGTGCATAGGCTGCTTGATGAATAATCCAATTATTTAGTCTGTGACTGTAGGGAAACTTGTGTTTTTTACATATCACTCTGTTTTGCTCGTTAATGCTGCCAGGTGCGTGGCAACAAAACTATTAACATTTTACTTTGAGTCTTTCTTTCATTTGTTTTGAGTGTAGGTACATGCCACGCCACCCAGCACCCTCACCAAAGTAAAGGAACCGAAAAGGCACGAGAAGGAGGAAAATAAAGAAACGAAAGAAGAAGGGCCTTCCACCTCCAAACAAAGCGAGCCTTCTCGGGTTCGCATCTTTGAAGGAGGGTAAGTGCTGAAAGAGTGGATTATTTTTTTTTCCACCTTTGTGTTGACTATTTTCAAATTATGCGTGTGTATCATTGCACGAGTTCTTCGCGCTGATGCTAGCGAGAGAGCTGACGAGAGCACAGAGAATTAGAGTAGCAGATGGGAGGCAGAGGGGCCCGCAGGGATTTCATTTGTACCTTTAGCCAAGTTTTTTCTCCTTACTGCTGGCATGAGCGTTTGTGTTTAAGATGTGTTAATTTGGGGAGATGGCAGTGTGTTGGTGTGAGCATGCATGTGTGCGTGTAAAGGAAAAGGTTGTCTCCAGCTTCAAATTTTGAGACTCTTATTAAAATCTTTTTACGGTTACAGAAAGTAACAGTGAAAACAAAGAGGCACAGTATGAGCAGATCTGCAAGCAACAGACACAGTCATGGGTGTTGTTTCCTGCCTGTATGTTTGTCTTCAGACCTGTACACACACTCGTGTTAGTGCTTTTCATAAATGTCCGAGGGATCCTATCCAGTGCAACCGGGCCACTTCTCCCGGTTGTCTGTGTTTAAAGTTTAAATTTAGCCCAGCAGCTGATTACAAACAGATCTGTTCACACTGAAGCAAAAGATAAGAATAAAAAAGGAAGAACGCGGGATAGAAGGACTAAAGGAAGGAAGAAAACATGGAAATACTAGAATAGTTGAGAGGTGTAATACCTTGCTTTATTATTTTAGAGGCTTGCATTGTTGGTCTTGGCAGACTTGGAGCATATTTTGGATGGGCATTAGAGATAGGAGATTTTTTTGGGCTGTTTTTTTTTTTTTTGCTTGTGCGTATGTCAACACTTCCATATAACAGCCAGTGTTTTGTGTTTATGTGCACAACAGATTGAGAGAGAGAAGTTGTCGTCTGCTTAACAGAAGATAAACCACTAATTACCAGTCTTTATCATTTTCAGCCACACATTAAACACACTCAGGAAGTGCATTTTTATCCATAAACAGCCCAAAGCTCTCCTGTGTGTCCCCATTGTACCAGCCTTCTCCCTCTGCTCATGCTGCCTTTTTAACTTTAGCAGCTCTTCCTCTTGTACTTGCATTAAGCATTATTTTTTTGGCATTCTCTCATAGTCCTCTCTCTCGCTGTGTTTCCATCCCTTGATGTCCTTCTGCATTTTTTCCGTGCATGCAAGAAAAAAAAAAAGCCCCGTCTTCAGCACAGCAGAATGTTTTGCTCTCTGACTTTGTTAGTGCTCATTATCCCCATCTTCCTTCAGCCGAAATCTTGATTATGTGCAACTGCAGAGCACTTTTTCATGAAAATGCGACTTGCTGCTTTGATTGGGCTGCAGTGACTTGCCAGTTTTCATTTGTGCAGGTATCTCTATGGAGTTCAGCCTTGCACAGCTGAAAATTTTCCTCTAAGTAACAGATATTTTAGCAAATAAGCAACAACCGCTCTTTCTCTTTTTTTTTGTGGCAGCACAGGTCTGTGAAACATCATGCTTGCTTTCTCCCAGTGAGCACAAGCTGAACTTCCTCCCTCTGGATTCTGTGACAACGTGTAGATTGATTTCCGTGGTTTTAGTGGTTAACATACTGTAACAGATTTGTCCTAACATTTTAACCACACTAGAGAGCTGGCTGGGCCATTCCTGAATCAGTATGTGAGTTACACACATACAGAGTGGGTCAAAATGATTAGTTGAACTCTTTTTGTTCTAATTGAAGTTAACGATTTGCATCATTGTTCAGTGGTTCTGCACCAATATTCTGCGAATTTATCCAATAGCAGTCAGTAACTCTCTGGTTGGAAGTGTTATCCTTTCCACAAATCTATCTCTGCATTGTCTACCAGAGGCTTGTTGCTGCTGATTTAAACGCCAATAAGTTAAGTCCAAGAGCCTTTTTTTCTCTCTTTTCTTTCCTGAGATGTGGGAGGATATTTTTAGCAGTGATAAGAAATCCATGCCAGTTAAACAGTAGCCAGCTCCTGAATGAAAACAGCAGAATGTCAACGTTGAGACGCTTTTGCAGTTGTATAATTTGGTCTAGCTAGTTCTGTCATGCAACAGGGACTATTGTACATGTGGTGCATATCCTGTAATTAAGACAGCACACATTGGATGTTTACAACTCAGAATGGATTGTACACCTCCTCATGAGTGGGGAGAGGAGAGCTGTAGATTTTCATAGAGGACAATTCATTAAGATATAAAACATCTGTGGTCCACTGTGTGTGCAAATAGCCTTTCGGTAAACAAGAAAATTGTGCATAAACAATGTTTTTATAGACTAGACCTAAATGTGTTACTTGATTTTTATATGTTGTGTCTATTTTAGGTTGTTGGCTGCAGCCAGGCTTCCCTTCCCTCTCTTTAGCTGCTGCTGTTGTTGGCAGGGCCACCCGATCACAGCAGAATAGCTGGTATTCTTTGTGCTCCCAGGGTGTAGCGGAGGGTACGGCCGAGGGATTTAGTGCTGCTGGGCTTTTGGTGGGGCTTCCCCAACCCGCCTCCATAAAGAAAACCTTGTTTACTCATTCATTATATGTATGCATCTTTTGTACACTTTGCACATACACCCATCAACTTTCATGATTGTTATTAAAATGGCTCTGATCAATAATTTTATTAAAAAATTGGGTTAAATGAGTGTGTGATGGGTTACCCTCATGGAGATGAAGCCATGGGGAAAGATCAGCCAGTTTTTCAGTTCCCCTCAGCTCTAAACAGCCTCTTTAAGTCTCTTTTGTCCTGTGTTTTTTTGGCCTGCTAAGATTACAGTCATCAACATAGTTTCCAGCAGCCGTTTTCCAGGGGCTAACTGCAAACAAGATAGTATATTTAGTCATTAAAGAGACAGATATTTTAAGGGATTCCAAAATAAAGCTGAAAAGTGGGAAAATACTACTAGATTCGGCCATTAACTCAGCAAAACTGAATGTTTAATAAGATGTCTGCTGTATGACCTCAATGTGGAAACAACTTGAGCTTTTGGGGCCAATTTTTAAAGGTTCCATATGTTGCCTTTGGAAAACCTTTTAATTCGCTGCATGCAGGTACCATGCCACTTGCCATACATGGACTTGACTGGGATTGGGAGACCATCCAAGGCAGTGATATATCATTTGGAAAAACACATTCTAGGCTGCTACAAGTCCCAGCTTGTGTAAAATGGCAGCAAATGATGAAAGTGAACTCACAAAATTAGCCAGATTTGGGTTAAATTTGTTTTGCAAAGACAATATTTGTCATTTCTGCCTGCCACACAAAGTACCTCAAAAAGATTAGCGGTCTTAAATAACGTTCCTTCATTCTTTAAATATTTTACTATAGCTCTAGAAAAAGGTAGTTAGCATTAGCATTGTGTTCTGACAACTGGCTACACTGTAGCTTTTTCATTATCAGAGCATCAACACCGGTCCTCAACTTATAACTTATTACTTAAGCCATTCAGGGGATCTTTGCATCTTTGTAGATACAAAAGATCTCCAAAGCATCTTTGTATTATGTAAATTAATTAAGATTAGTAGGGTTAATGCAATTATTTAGCTAACTTGTCTGCAAAGTGTTTGAGTGCACACAGGCAGCTGCCACTGTCCTGCTCTTCAATATTTAGAAGCATTTGTGCTGCAAACATGGCCTCAGCTTTAATGTGAATGCCATTGAAGTTGAAATGGTTTCTCCAGGAAGCCTTCAGAAGCTCATCTCAGACAGCAGCAGATGAGCAGTGCAGAGCTAGACTAGTGCTGCCAGTAAGCTAGGCTCATGCGTTGGCTCCAGCACCCGAGCCTAGCTTACTGGCAAGAGACAACAGATTCAATATTTGTATGATGACTCAATGCTTTCCCTTCAGAAAGGGGCTTCATGATATTAGCCCACAATTTATGATTACTAGTCTGATTGACAGTTGAATTTACAATATTTTTTATGTCTTGATTCATAAGTGAGACTGAAAAGCAGATGCAACTCTCCAGTTTGATACTTAAAACCAAAACGAAATCACTCTGTTAATCTAATTTTAAATCAAATTACTTCAAATAAATATTTCCACCTAATTTTACCACTCAGGCATATGCTGTGAAATAATTTTGGCAATCAAATTTTTCATTCTCTCTCTATCCTAGGTACAGATCCAATGAAGAGTATGTCTACGTGAGAGGTCGTGGCAGGGGGAAGTACATATGCGGAGAGTGCGGCATTCGCTGCAAAAAGCCTAGCATGCTGAAAAAGCACATAAGAACGCACACCGACGTCCGTCCGTATATTTGCAAACACTGCAACTTCGCCTTCAAAACCAAAGGTAAATTAAATAAATTAACAAACCTGTGTTGAAGTTGTCACATTTTAGTCCCTCTGTTTCATGACTCTTTCTTGTTTTTTCCTACTAGGAAACCTTACAAAACACATGAAGTCAAAGGCTCATGGGAAGAAATGCCAGGCGATGGGAGTATCTGAGTCATCACTGGATGAGCCGGAAAGCGAGGAAACAGGTACTTCAGGGGATGGAGATGCAACGCCTCTCACATACTTCCCCTCCACTCTGCAGAACTATTGGTACACAGCTGGATGAACCTCTGCCTATGAAGAATAGCAACTGCTCAGTAGTGACAGCTTATGCAACACCATGTTCTATTCTCCTCCCTCTGGGCTTGCATAAGAAATATGAAAAAGCATAAGATAAATAAATGAAGAATACAGAGGAAGCCACATTCTCCCGATGTAGTTGCAGGAGTCTGGTCTAAATGTCTTTTTCAAGGATGTGGCACTGGGGATAAAAACAAACAAACTATGCATTTGAACACTTTTGTCTGCCCTCTGATAAAGCAACAAAAGAAAGCACATCACGATCTCCTCTCTACCTTTGATTGCTACACCTCCCTTTGCCATCTCTTTCTTGCTGACGACCAAGGACGAGCCGTTCGCCATTCATAAGTCAGTAGAAATAGTTTGTGAATAGAATCAGATGGTGCATTCAATTAAATTCCAGCCTTTTCGTCCTCAATCTATTTATAACACGAGTTCGATGGTCGTCGTCCTTCCTGCTTGTTCCCGGATTGTCGTCTAGTTTATGGCACAACTTGTTAAATGCAGAATATAGTTACTAACATGTAAAGAGATATTTTTCAAAAGAGTTTTATGTTTACTTGTGTTTTGCACCGAAAGCAGGAAGTGATGAGCGCGTGTGTGGCTCCGAAGAGCAGGAGGAGCATCAGTTTTCTGGTGTGGAGGAGACTGAGGATGACGACGACAATGATGATGACGATGAGGAGGAGGAAGAGGAGTCTGCATCCCATGAGGACCCGCCTTCCTCCTGTTCATCGGACACCCACCCGTCGACCGGAGGGCGCTCCAGCTGCAGTCGCCACTCACAACGAAGCACTCCTGATCCAGAAGCCAATCCTGGCCTCAGTCAGGAGCGCCCTCCGTGGGGGGTTTGGTCCAGCAGGCGGGCGGCCTCTCCAGGCAGCAGGAGGGCACTGTTCTCCCGACGAGGCTGGAAAGCCTCTCCGAGAGCCTTTTCCCCCAGCAGTGAGAGCTGCTCTCCCAGCCGCAGTCTCTCCCCTCGTTTGGAGCTGTCCTCGCCGATCCACAGCCTGTCCCCCCGGACCGATCTTTCCTCACCCAGCCGACACGTCTCACCCTCCCCCGAGAGAGGACCGTCTCCCATCAGACCCCTTTCCCCTCTTTGTCAGATTTCACCCAGCTGCTACCGGCCAACTCAAGTCTGGACCCCTCCGTCGCCGCTGGGGGTGCAACACAGGAGGCCCGGATGCCTGCCTTGGGAAAGCCCCGGCACAAAAAGGGGCCACGCCAAACTGGTCAGTCTTTTTCATTTGTTGAATTTGTATTCATACTCAAACAGGGAAATATTATGTAAAAGATACATTTTGTATGAACCTCATTTTCCTCCACAGATAATATCAGTGTGTTATTCCCCTTTTTGTGAACTTGCAATGCAAGTTTATCAAAGGCAAAATTAAAGCTTTTGCTCCCCCTACAGGAGAAAAGTGGCGCAGCAGGAGGAGGGCCGACGTCTTCAGAATACAACTTGTTCCCGCCTGCTTTCCGTATTTCTACCTGCGAGGCGTATCCTGGTGTCCCGACAGCAGACAACATCTTCAGCCACCTTCCCATGCACTCCCAACAAGCTAAGGTCCCCTACCTGATGATACCGATTGGTGGGATCCAAATGGTACAGGCCAGACCGAGGTCCCATCCGACTACACACTCATCTCCAACATCTCCCCCTCTAGAGGGGCCATCACTAGCCCGGTTTGAATCATACTGGGGCGGGACCCCTAAGACTCAAGGGCTTAGGACTCCTGGAGACAACTGGTCAGTGCACCAGGCAGCAGGAACCAGCCAGTCTGTGCGGCATGGCATGGCCGCACTGACGTTTTCCAAAGCAGAGTTGGACACGACAGACTCAAAGCAATATGGCAGCTTACACAGCTCCGTCCACACCCACCGGTCTGTGACTGAGACCACTGTACGCAGCACCAGAGACAGTCGTACAAGAGCGCCGAGCCTCGGCCAAGCAGCCCCCGTAGCATTGCGTGCCATTGGACAGCAGCCAGAGAGGGAGGAGCTCCCGTCAGGAAGGGATGTGCTGGAGGGAAAAGCTAAAGGTGGCTCAGCCAGAACCGAACAGAGCACTTAACAGTGTCGACACCTTGATGCATCTTGCATCCCATTTTGCTTTATTGGTTGCTCAACTAGTCTTGTTTTGTTTTTTTTTTCAAATTGCTTTGTTTTTATACAGTTTTCAATACTATTGTTAACTTAAATGTTTGTTTTTTGCCAATGTTCAGGTTTGGTATAAAATGCACTTTTTCTGTGTGAAAATAATGTTTCTGTATATCTCTCTATCTAAATGATATATCTATATAAATATATCCCTCCTGTATCTAAATAGATACTGATAATCTTAACGTCTGTTTAAATATTTGTAAAAGGAAAATGAATAAATTTGTAAATGACCAAAATCTTTCATCGAAAAATAATTCCATTTTTGTTTGTCCAGTATTACTCAATTGTATTTACTTGTGCCTTTTCTGTCCAGGTTTGCATTTTTTTGGGATGTACAGTACAGATGGACACAGAGAAGGCTGTGAATTTTTATATACACTTCTTATGTTCTTAAGGAGGGTCAGTATTTGGTGTTTTGATTGTTTCTGCTCTAAAGGCCAGTGCTTTATTGCCAGGGTAAACGAGAGTTGTCATGTGGAGATCTAGAAGGAGCAAGAGATGTGTCAAAGGAAATGCACTGAAGTTCTATTTTTTATTATAAATGACTTTAGATTAGAGTATATGTCTATACAGGGAAGAATGCTCCTTATTTATTGTTATTTGATGATATTGATGATTATTTCAAGGTTTTTCATTTTCTCTTTTTTTCTTTTGTTATTGGGAAAGAAAAAGCTTTTTTTTGTTACATCTGTGTGACTTTTTCATGATATTCTTGTAACTTGAATGGGTGGCAAAGATGAAAGATTGAGTGTGGCTGGTACCAGAAGATCAAGTGCCCTGCAGATTTCACACAGAAAAAATGTCTTGTCATTGAAAAGACAATAAAAAAAATAGCACCGGACTTCTTTTGAGGTCATGCCCTTCTTTTTTTTTTTATTGCTGTATATGACTGAAACTCAGATCTCTCTAACTACAGGCGAAGGTTTAGAACAAAATGGTTCATACACATTTCTTCCGCTGATCATCAATCTCGCTGGGTTGATATTCAACATGAAATTCAGTGCAGTTGGTAAGTGGATGAAGGGGATAAACCTGTATATCACCCTTGGCAGCAGCTCTGTCTGTTACATCTTGTGATTGTTTGTGGTTTACAGTCCATATTAGAATTATGAGTCCCCTTATAACATCTTTAGATAAAAATGTAAATGAGCCAATTTGAATATTTTGGTCAAATGTAGGAATGTTTTAGGAAAAAGTCTTTTGATTCATATTGAATTCTTACATACACAGAGACTGCAGTAATTTTACATTCTATATTTTCATTGTTTTTACCACTTTTGCTCCAAAATGAATTACACCTTGACTTTGACTGTAGGTAGAATTGGTTTTTATCAGCTACATTTAGTTCCCAACACCCCAGCTGATGCCCTGCATTGATGTAGAACTTTTCTAGAGACTGTTGAAGCCATGGCATTTTATTTTCAATCACCAGATGACCTTGTGTGTCTGTATGAGAATTAATTTTTGATTGAAAATCCACAGTAATCTTTGCCAAATCATGACATGGAAGACTTTGAAATGATAGAACTGCTGGCTGCATGACTTCAGGACCACCACTAGATGTCGCCAGAGTCGCCACTACATGTGACTCCAACCCTAACCTTAGGTGTCCATTACTATTATTCAAACAGTTATAATGTGGTCTTACATATAATCTCAGAAACTCTAGAACCATTTTCCATTTAGGAGGTTTAAGTTTTGATTTGGTCAATGGCTGACAGATATTGTCCTTATCAGCTCTAAAACCATACATTGAATAACAGGTTATAAACCAGGAAGTACGATTGGGTATGTGGGTATGTGGGTCACCTGTCCGTCCCTTCTGTAGATCATTCTTAGGACATTCTCAGAAGGTGGAGTCTAGAATGATCATCATTGCCACAAGTCATAAAACATCTTTGTCATGTTTTCCTTAGAAAATACTTGGATAAAGTATGCCAACAGTATAAAAAGATCCATAAATAAATTATTATTCTTAATATAAGCGGTATCGTTCTCATCCCATTTAGGCTGTGCTTTTATTGTTTGCTCTCACTGGCAGCGCACAAAAGTGACAGCAAAGCAAGCTTAAGATTATATAAAGCTTACAGAGGCATGTTACTCAAAGAAGCCAAAAGATAGTTAATTTGTACCTTCCTCAGTCACTGTAATGTTCCGAAACAGGGCAACCTTTCAAGGTCCCATAACTTTGGTAAGTGTCACATGACATGTTCCGAGGAGTTACAGGCGTTTGGTAATCAAAAACAAAGATCCTCTGAGACAGGAGCAGACATTTTAGAGGAATTTGGTATTCACAGATTTGTTGCTTCCTTCTCTTTAGTTGTTATCCTCCTGTTGAGCTACACTAATTGATGGGATGATAAGTAGGGAGGGGGCACATCTGTGCTCCCAAGGAGACTGACTTTGCAACCTCTGGAGAAAGAATGTGAAAAATCTACATAACAGGGAGGTGTTTTGCGGTCACATCTTTATGTATGAGTAACATGCCTCCCCCACATACAGGAAGTTTTATTATGTATATGAGATTGATTCAATGACAATACTGAAGATTTCCTCTAAATATAAGAATAAAATATCTGTAGTACAAAATCCTCCAAATATATTTTGTGTAGCATGTCTTTGTGAGCCCTAAATATGCACACAGTACACAGAGAAGTACAATTAAGTAAAGGTGTCAGGATTCATGGAAAGTGATGTCAACCCCTACAGGGCATGTACAGTTCATTCTGCCAGCATGTCCATCTGTCAATTTATTCTCCTCCCCAAAAACTACAGATATTTCCATAGATCCCTTTGGAAAGTGACAGCCACATGCATGTATCTACAACACACATCAGAACATGCATTTACGGTATTTGCATGTGTGAAGGCTGGCATTTGGTTATCTGGATGAATCTGGTATGGCTGACCTGTTCTGGTAGGTCACATGGGTGTGACATGACTGGTGTCCCTGATGCCTCTGGGCAGAGATTAGAGAAGCAATGTGTCACCAGGTATCAGTGGATGGGGGCATCATTTTAGTCAAATGTGACAAAATGGCAAGTTACGCAGCCGTTCAGACAGTCACGTAACACATTCTACTTTGTCTTCCTATTTTTATTTGATTATTAGGGGAAGGGGTAAAATATTCAGTGCAATGCCCCAGCGGATGACTTCATATGTATATATGAAAAATAAAAAGGAATAACTTCACTCTTTCATAACAGAGCAACTGAAATGGGTTACCAATCACTTAAGGATTACATAAGATTTTTGTGTGTACGTAACACTCACAGTTAAATAAGATTAAAGTCTTATTGATTTAATATAAGGTCGATACATATTTTAATGCTTTTATAAAGGAAAAGTAGCAATATTTACAAAGAAATGCTTAAAAACATTTCACCATCAGTAAAAGCTCTGAGTGTGTTATCAGTAAAAATTACACAAACTATTCTGCAGAAAAGGAAGGAAAACCCCGCAGAGCATTTTATTATCACAGTGAATGTTAACAGCTATATTCGCAATCATTTTTAATTTACTGTTGATCAGTGTGTGTCATCCAAGTAGCATCACTGCACTGGGACGGTCACAATGGGCTTCATGTACAGCTGCACTACTTCCTGGACTTAAGGCAGCTCCATGTTTCCTGTCTTTCATTATTGGACGAACTGATCACTCCAGGTGTGTCTGGCCATCGCTGTCATGGTTACTGAGGTCGGGCACACCTGGATTAATTAGTTCACCAGTAATGAAAGACAGGAAACAAATTCAAGGAGCTCCCTTAAGTTCAGGAAGTAGTGGAGCTGTGCATAGGGCCCGTTCTTGTAGCAGACAACTTCTGACAAGTTAAAAAAAACTCTTTTCTACTCTTTGTCCTACTGTCAGAACAATGCTGTTTTTGTATGTTTGTTTTGTTGTGACATTTGTATATTTGTATTTGTATTTCTCAATTCTAAAAGAATATCTTCAGTCACTGAAAACAAAGTTTACAACAGGCAGGGATTCTGAAAACTACAGCCTCCTTAGATTCAAAAATACAGTATTGATTGGTGAATCAAGCCCGTTATTGATAGGTGATAGGAGGGGGAACATTCTGGATAAAAGGGTGGCACATGTTAAAGAGACCTTTTTTGTTTAAAAAAAAAAAGAAAAAAGAGTTGGTGAGGGGGTTGGTGTCTGTAACTGCAACCTACCAATGGTATTTTTTTAACCAACATTTTCCCACTTTGGATGCTTCTGCATTGTACGGCTCTGATCATTGTTGCAACAAATGCTTTAAACTACAATTTTTATCTGCGTCACTTAAGTCGTATTGACTGTTAAACTCTGCACAGCTATCACATTTCAGACTTTTATATCCTCTTCATAAAATGTAACAAGTCTGGAGAGACCGATATAATATCCCACGGGACAGCTGACAAGATAATGCTGAATGACAACAAGAATGAATGACAACACATGGAAGTGCCTCACATGCTGCATACACGCACTGGGGCATAAGCCCAATAGGAAACATAAATATATAATCGATTCTGAAACACTGCGCTTGAATAAATTCACTTTATATTACATCAATGTGGTCCTGTGATTTGTATGCTTGTATGGATATTACTGATCAATCAAATGTTTTGTTTATTATCTCTTAAAAAAAGAATAAAAATTTTGCCCTAAGGGTACACGAGTCTAACTTAAATTATCTCCATCACATATCACTGCTGTATCTCCCTTCTAATTTCCTCCCACATGTGTTTCCTGCACTTACTGGGAACTTTGGATATGATCCTCTATGGTCCATCAGTACACAATGAACCAAAAAAAAAAACTTTCTTAAATCTTCAGGTCTTCCTCATGGCTAGATGATTACTCATTCAAAGGTAAACCACAGACAGAAACACCATTAGCAGATGACATTTATCTTTGCCAAAGAGACGCTTTAAATTCACAGAGATATTCCTGGAATGTAACAGGTTTGAACACCCCGGGGTCATATACTGTGACTCCATGACAGGCAGGCGTGGGGGGAGTTTCAGCCATGACATCACAGCAGAGGAGAGGCATAAAGTTCAGACACCTTCAGGAAAAAAATCACAACAGCAGCAGCAGCAGCATATTAACACCACACCCACATGTGCTGTATGCAGTCCCTGCAGAACCTCATCCATCAGATATTTAACATGCCTCCTCACAGCAGCCTTCTTCTCCTCGTCACGTTTTGGACATCAGTTCAGGATGGTAAGTCTTTTTGTCTTTTATTACTTTAACATGAACACATTATGGAGAATATTCATCTTCAGTTAATTGAATTTTTTTGTATAGAATTTTGAAATGATTCAGTGGGAATATTTTTCTTTATGTTGGACTGTGAGTCACACATGCTGCATTTCTATCAGTCTCAGCCACAGTGCATTCAGAGGGTTGGGCATCATTCCCAGTTTGTTCACATGCATGCTTTGGCAGGCACAAGAAATGATAAATATATAAAAAGGACCATAACAAGCAGCTGCTGATTTAGCTTTCCATTTTTTATTCTGCATGCAGTATGGAACTGGGAAGTAAACGGAGTGTGGACCAAATTTTAATTTTTATTTGAAGCCTTCAGCCTGAGAGACTTTAAGATAACGTAGAAATCCATCTACTGCTATAGAACTTGGCTTAAAATGGCAGTTTTGTTTAAATCATTTTAAATATTTTCCAACCATATCTAGAAGAGAGGAATTCTGGAGAGTTGTTTTGCTTATTTGGAGTTCATGCTGTTTGTTTAGTTTTATAAAGCCCCTCTTCTTGTCTGAATACTTAAGGTTTGACTCTTCCGGTCCTGAAAGAGCCGAGCGTGGAAGCTGGTGACATCTCAGCCCATCATGTGAGAACCAAGCGGTGCGCCTGCAGTAACCAGCTGGACTCTGAGTGCCACTATTTCTGCCATCTGGATATCATCTGGATTAACACACCCAGGTGAGCATAGAGGCCACGCCAGGATACATGTAGGACACTCTTTAGTATGACGACCATAACAAATCTGCTTGGTCAGGATGACTGCGGAATAACCGTGCTATCATTACTGTTGTATCATTAAATGTGAAGTTGCAAAGTACCAAAGAGCAAAGTTTACATTGTGTGTATGTCACAAGCGTGACGTTGAGTGTGTTTTCTCTCTGCAGTAAGACAACAACGTACGGTCTTGGCGGTGCTCTGCTGCGACGCAGGCGCTCCACCAGCCGGTGCGCTTGTGCCAACCGTGAAGATAAAACCTGCGCTGCGTTCTGCCATCTCCGGTGAGTCACGGCCTGATTGTCTTCGTACCCAAAGAGCATCAGTTAAAGGCTCGCGCTAGCAACGAGGTTATGTTTGCACAGGCAGGTATTATTACCCTTTGAGGAGGACAGGGAGTGGTGGGGCGTGAGGCAAAAGCTCAAACTATTATTAGCCAAAATGTGTCCCACAAGTCCTACTTGTCCAAGGGTGTGATCATCAAATAATCTCCCAGTGGCCTTAGGGAATAAAGCAGTTAGAGCGCACAAAGTCCACATAAATTGTTTTTGACTTTATTCTGATGAGTGAGGTGTGTTGGAGGCTGGTGGAGCAAGTGAAATATTTCATAAAGAATACCCTTGAAATGATAGGCAGCTATGTACCGTCACCACCTAGAAACAGGAGGAGACGGCGAACAACAACTTAGAGACAGGAGGCCAACAGGGCAAGCCTGAACAGTGGCATTTAAATATCTTTACAGAAGGCCAACTCTGATTGGTTGACTGCTTTGTTGTGCCATCAAAAAAATAAAGCCAGCCTGTAAAGATAAGATTTTATCTTCCAGAGAGAAATAGCGTGAGATGTTGTCGTTAACAGGTCTAAATGTTTGTGCTGAGTTTGTCATTTTCTTGTGCGCAGCCCTGAAATCAAACCAATGAAGAAACCTAAATTCAACATCATCAGCATCCTGAGGTAGGCAGTACAAAATGTGCAAACAGAAAAAAAAATCAACCCATCCTCCTTTACATCATGTTCTAAGTTTTTTATTGAACTTTCTCCACAGAGCTGCAGTCCAGCAGTTAGACAGAGCTGAGGATGTGTACCTCTCAGAGAGACTGGACACTCCTGGGCTTGAGAGGAAGATCGCTTGATGAGTGATGAAGCTGCAGAAGCTGAGAGAGTGAAAGAGAAAGAGAGCGGCGAGCGAGCACCTGAACAAATGATTGTCCTTTAATAGAGAGGAGGGCAAACAAAGGGTTGCTGAAACATGCGTCCGACCCAGGAAGTCAAGAGTGCTTCACAGATGTGAGTTGGTACCCACAAATAGTGTGGAACACATCACAGCGGTTTGAAGGCGCGAGATGGAAGAAGTAGAGTAAGATTGGAGTTGATAAGACGTGAAGGCAGGTCATTGTTGACTCTGGATTAGTCTAGTCTGTAGGAGCTAAAGCATCTGTATCTGTGTCACTGTGCAGACGGGCTAGAGATATAAAATGTAAAGACAAGTAAAGGATTTTAATTGTCTCATATGTATACAATGTTCTTACTCATTGGACTCGTTTGGATTATTTTGTTTTATAAATAAATGTTTATCATTCTCCACTTATAAAATGATGATGTGATAGCTTAAGGGCTTAAAATTTATTGATCAATGTGCAGAATTAAATGGATAAGGATTTTTGTCAAGCTCTATGTTTATGTGTGTGTAAATGTATTTAAGTTGGGATTTTAAAAAACAAACAAATATTCCAAAGCTCACATTTTGTTTGGTTTATTTCCCTCTTGCCTCTTAGCTTCTTATTCAGAACTTCATCTATTTTCTTTAGGAAAGTAAGTCGCTCTGAATGCACCACCTGGGAAGGATCATATGAGGGAACAAAAATCATATTAAGCAACATGTGTGATTCAATTGTGCGACAAGCGAATGCTATCAGAGTTCAAAGAGAGCCCCGACATGGATGACTGGCTCTGGAATTCATGGCTTCGCATCAATAATAAGTTTACCTGCCACTCAAAGGCGGCACAGCCTGTGTTATCACAAGGATCTGTGGAAAGAATGCAGCTGTTTGTAAGTCAGGGGTGCCAGAGAGGCACAAAATACCCTTTCCCCCTCATTCCTCCTCAATTGCTTGCACTGCACATACCTTCCAGGCACACCTGAATATGCAACAAGGTTGATGAGGGCTGAAGCCAGGAGACGGTTCATTTATCATGTCATGAATAAAGCTGTTGTGAACTGAGCTGGTGTTACTGTCAAGTCATTTTAATGAACAATTACAGCTCAGAGTTCTTGCATGTTGAGTGTAAGAAGCAGTTTCCTTGGTTGACTACATTTCATATCATTCTTCTGAGGCCTAAACTTTTTCTAAAGAGATCCCTGCTGTCATCTATTGTAAATGAAATAGCAGGCCGACTTCACACTGCATCACAAACAGGCAGCCACTCCACACCTCAGTTATCGTACCCACAGACACAGGATGTTCTACAATATTTTAGACTGTCGCTGTGCTATTTCTGTGGGGACTGTACTTCATAATCCTAGAAATGGCAAGACGTTTTTATGTAACCATTCATGGGTTGGTGTTGTAAAATAAAAGTGATCCATTTTGAATGAGGGCAATTACTCATTGCAGTCGCGAAGAGGCACCAACGGCATTATAATAATTATGTTGTTATGATTATATTGTAAAACATTTCAGGAAATAAAAAACCTCTTGATTGATGATGGACTTTTATAAGGGAACATAATCACTGACTGCCTCAGGGGGGAAAGCTCTGTCCATGGTGCTGGACTGGAACAGCACTTCTTTGTTTCACAGATGGAGGAAGTTTGGCCCGCAACATTTTACTTGTAACTTTTTTGTCTCCTGTTGGCCATTAGCTTGGCTAACTGTGGCTTACTGTGTTGTCACAGTGTTGAAAATTCCACAAAACAATTATTGTGTCTAATAAAAGTACCTTTTCCCCCCTCTGCTTGAGAGCTTGCTTGTAATCAATAGCTCAATAGTCCTCCCTAACATGACCATATGTATTGCTCATGGAGGCTAATCAACATATAAAAATGTGACCTCTAGTGGTCATGAGAATAACAGCATGTGAACTGTCTTAAAAATAATGGCATCCTTTTCAATTTAACATGTTTAGTAACTGAAGCAACCAGAAAACTAGCTTAGAGTGGCAGTCGCATTGCAAGAAGAAAGTGTTTTATCCCCAAATATGATCTTTCTACAACTTTAAAAGGTACAGTTTAAGAATTAGGCCTGCTGACATCTAGTTGTAAAGATGGGTAAAAACTTCAAATGAATAGATGATGACCTTCATTTTACAGAATAAGTAATTTAGTAGTGATTAGATACCAATAGAAAGTTTTTAATATTTTTTTTCTGTCAGTGATTTTTGATTTTGTTAGAAAATGCATCTTTATTCAAGTAGCTTTGTTTCCAACCATAATTGTACAATGTTATTGGCTACACCTGGATAAAGTGATCAATTTAATTCTAGTAAATTGGTATTAAGTTAGTAGGTGGAAATAAAGGTGAAGTGAAAAATCCCAAAACAATTTTTCCTATTTACTATCTGCCTCTTCTAGAAGAAAGTGACATCATGGGTCCCATGAGCTATGAAAGGGTTATTGGCTGCATGGAAATGTAGTCAGTCTACAGCGGGGCTCTTCAGTTGGCGGCACGGAGGCCACATGCGGCCCAGAACCAACTTCCATGTGGCCTAGCTTATGATTCTGCCAACACACCGCTTCAAACTGTGGCAAAAAATTTTTTAATAATGAGGGTGGACCACCAGTCTGTCCCCAAAATAGGTCCGGGCAGCTGATGGTAAACAACAGAGATACTACAGAGGGTGTTAGCTCACCGTTTAGCCACTCTTATTGACAGGGATCCAACAATACCACTTTTTTTTCAAACCGATACAATACGATACTTGAATCTTAGTACTTGCCGATACCGAGTACCCATTTCAATACTTTGCTACACAAAAAAGATGAATTGGAAGACAGATTTTATTTTATTTTCTGATGAAGAATGATGAAGAAATGAATAAAAAACAAAACACAAATAAAAA
The DNA here is from genome assembly GCA_036024015.1 of Craterocephalus amniculus. Lineage (NCBI taxonomy): Eukaryota > Metazoa > Chordata > Actinopteri > Atheriniformes > Atherinidae > Craterocephalus > Craterocephalus amniculus. The sequence goes on along the minus strand of JAVQJG010289353.1, from coordinate 13,746 downwards.
TGACAACATAACTAAAATTTCAAGTGAAAATAAACATTGCATGTAATAAATTGGGATCGGTTTAGATAGGCTTTAACGAGTACGAGTAGGCCCCTACAAGTATTTTAGAGCGGTATCGGTACCGATACTGATACTGTTTTTGGTATCGATGTAACCTTAGTTATTAATCATGAAATTTAGGCTACGTGTTGGGTTTGAAGGCAGGAAGTGTTTGGTTTTATGGAGATGAGAATGGGCCGGGCCTGAAGAATTACTCCATCATGAATTTTGACAAAATAAAACAGAACAGTAATACTATAAACATTAGTTCCCACCTCAGGTTAGAGGGGAGAATGAGCTGCAGGCTGTTGCTCCTAGCTATTTTTGACACATTCTTTCTAGAGATTCCAGAGCAAATATGAACATGATATGAACAATATATGTTCAATATATTTATGGTTCAATAGAAATAAAAAAATTGAACTTAAGTTTGTTTGGTTACTTGAAATAAAAGACACTGATACTTGAAAGTAAGAAGCATCCACAAAGAGAGGGAAAAAAACTCTGCAAGGGGGAAGATCCAGAAGATCTTCAAAAGATCCAGAAATTCCAATTTGATTGGATTTGACAACTGAAGCTGTTTAGCACCGTGGCACTGTTGAATTTGTTTGTCTGAAAATCTAGTGCAGCTGAAGATGTAATTGAGTATCGCTGAACTACTTGGTCATTTTGATGACAGCTCTTATACATTTAGGCAGATCCACCACAAAAACACTTTAGAAATACAACCCTGGTACTTCAGGTGAGTGATTAGAACTTTTACAGCATCAACATTATCACTAACTTCCAATTTCATGTTGAAATAATGCTGTATTCACTAGCATAATACATGAGCGTTTCCTTTAATTTAGAGGCAATATTGGTGTAGTTGACAGAAAGGGGAAGGTATTATAAGTTATTTCTTCTTCCTGCTCCTTTTCAAGCATGGCGGTGTATTGTACTGAAGATTTGTTTATTGTCCTGTTTATTTTATTTGTTCACAGCCATGTGAGAAATAAACTTGAACTAACTAACTAACTAACTAACTAACTAACTAACTAACTAACTAAGTAACTAGCACTTTCTTTCATTGCTATACCAAAATTAGGGAATATGACCTCTAAATTGTGTTCCTTAATTTATTTCCCTGCAGTCACAAGTAAAAAATTCGAATATCTAATAATTTGTTGACTAATGCACCATTCTCTGTCAACACAAACAGAAATGTTAGTTCAAAGTAGTCCATATTGGCAATAGTTTTAACCATAAAATCTATACAGTACTCAGAAGGATAGACTTACATTAAACCCCAGAATGCATGCAGCCAAAATGTGAAGAGGGATGACTATTAGCCAACATAACCGCCATGAATCATCACAGGTGTACCTCCATAATTTGCAGCTGTGGCCAGACTAATAAGATCAAAGTCTTCTCTGTATCATACGTAAACTGTCTCTGGGTGTGGATAAAGATTCTTCAGAGATGATTAAATTTTCCACTGCAAGTGGACTTTGTACAGTTTTAATTGTTCCAGACTAAACGGAAAATAAAAGGATTTGGTAACTGGACCACTTTCCTCGCTATTTAGCTGCAACAAGCTCTGATCAAATTGTATTTGTTAATAGTGGGACGAGGATGCATTACTGCATACGATCTATGCACCCTTGTAGTGGTGGATCATACTTGCATTATCAAAAGATTCTGCTTTCTGTGTGCGTTTAACACATGAAGGAGCTGTAAATAGGTTTAAATGCCCAGTTTTGACTTAATATGGTTTGGTAAACAAATGAATCAGAAAAAGCATACAGTGATTGTAACTGCAGTGCTTAAGGTAATATTGAAGCATCTGGAAAGACCTGTAAAAAGAAAAAAAGCAGAGAATATAAAATCTTTTCAGGATATTTCTGAATGACAACACAATTGTCTACATTTCTTTTGTATGCTCTATTCGCTGTTTGCTTTGGCTGTTAAACAATGAGTATTACTTTTTGGGTCTGTCCCCTCTTTCCTGTCATATAAGATGTTAACCTGACTTACAGAGCTTTACTAAATGTTTTGATAACTAATTTTGCTTGAATATAGGGCAAGTTTATCATTGCAGTGGGTCAAACTACTAACACTCATTATCAAAACTTAGTGGTTTCAACTAACAGTTGTCCAGGCGGCTGTTACATAACTGCTAGATTTGTTGTAAATATTGCAGTTGTGAAATGTACACAAGCAACGTTTTGTCAGTGAACCCAGGAGCCCACCTGCAGTGCATACATCCCTACATGTGTATTTTCTTAGAAAGGGGGAAAAACCAAGGTCTGACCAACATCTGTTCCACAAATTTCCAGGGAATTTAGGTGTTCCCCAGCAATGCTCTACATTTCAGCATGCTCTGTTTTATTCATTTTATGAGCCTGATGTTGTTGAAGAGCCACAAATCTTCCAAATACTTTGCTTTAAAAAGAATGATCAAATTAGATATAACTCATACTCATTAGTAGGGCAATACTTACATGTGTTAGTGCATGTTTTCAGATTTTTTAAAAATAAAATAGAATTTGAGGCCACAGCCAGCTGGCATCGATTGTGATGGGTAACAACATGTTCCCTCTCTTAAAATAGCCTGTTGTATCATCCAACTTCTCAGTAGTGTGAACTGGGTGAGAGAGCTTTGCAATGAGTCAAGAACAACGTACTCATTTGTTAAATCAAAGAAAAGCTGATTAAAGCTTTAATAAACTGATTTAAAAGATCAAACGGATGTGCTTACAAAGATCACTTTGTCCTAAGTCTGCCCATCTCAAAGCTAATACATAATTTGTTACAGTGCAAACATCCTCAGCATCATTTATCAGCAACCCAGAAACCAAGAGATGTGTCAAGGATCAGGTCCACTTTTAAATATTCCTGATGTGTTCAAGTATCCCACAGCTGGTTCCCAGAAAATTATGCAGACCTGCATAAGCCCAAAGTCCCATCCACCAGCAGCGCACACATACAAACACCTGTCACTGGATATTTCCTATGAGAGTTGTTTTCCAAAAAAGATCTTACGGGCAAAACATGAATTAACCTCTGTGTGTATGCTTTACCTCCCACTGTGCATTGCAATGATTCTTTACCACCAGGGCACAGGATCATGTTTCTCTGTGTAGGCTGGGACAGCTGCCTGTCCTGTTTACATCGAAACCAGGACCACTTAACCCATGCAGAAAAAGTCCTCACCCTGCAGCACCGTGTGGTACAGTGCTGTTTTTCTGACTTAGCTGGAGACAAAAGATCAAAACCAGATGATATTTTACAAAATGCAAAGTTTCGTGTTTGAGGGAGGGATAGTTTAACTATAGTTAAATCAAAACAAACACTCATCTTTGAATTAGGTGGTTTAAGAGATTCGGTGATGCTCTGATGCTGCCATAAAGAGGTGTTAAAATTAGTCTATGTCATCAGAGAGATTATTTAAATGTTCTGCCTCTATCATATTTATGAAAACGGAAAAGTAAATTAAAACATGATAAAATGAAATGCAACTAGAATTGACTGTCTAGCTGTTATGATATAAAGTGCACAGGACACATCTGTCCTGTCCTCGCAATAGCTAAATATGGCCCGGGTCATGGTGGTTCAGTATCTCAACCTGGCTCAGCATCAAATGAAATGAAGACAACCGCAAAAAATATATTTTTTGAAAGAAGTTATCCTTTAATGACTCTTGATGCAAACTTGAATAGCCTATGAAGACATTTTCCTTTTTTTCTCCTTAAGAGGACTGGACTAAAGTTGGCTTCAAGTCATCTCTACCGGTGACAGGTCAATAAGGCCGGCAGCTGCAGAAACAGAGCCAAGCATCAGAAAAATGTTCCCATTAGATTCCCTAATGTGTGTCCCTTTTGGTACTTGATGTACTCCCTTATCCTTTAACCCATCCCTGATCAGTATCTGACTGTAGGATAAGAGTCACTGTAATGTGATTTTACAGTATCTATCATTTAACTCTATACTTACAAAGACTAAGAAAATATGACTATCTTTCATTTAAATATTTAAACCCTACAAACCAAAGGCAGCTTTTGGAATAACATGAGCCACCATTCAGGTGAATAACACATTTATTTCCTGTTTTATACGTCACATAGCCTAACTTTTGGGCACTGACATTGCTCTTTGTCACTCTGCCGCTTGAAGCCAGGGTGGTGGTAAATTAATAGATTGCTCAGCAAGGATTTTCAGTTTTTTTTTCTTTATACTTCCTCTAACACTAACACCCAGGTTGTATGTAGTGATTTGTGACACTAGGGATCATTACGGATCCAGCAATGAACTACTGTCTATGATCTAAGTGATTGAGAGTGGGTCTGGTCTAATTGTGAGAAAATCCCATCCTATGCTACAATGGTCCACTTTTATAAGCATTAGCTATTCATTCACATTTTCTAATCATACCACACAGAGTATTGATCTGTATTTGCTTTTTTTCCTAACATTTATAGCAAATCAATTGCATACACTGTATATGCTGCATACTACAGTTTGACATTCAGTAAATGCAGTGCATGTGTCTGCTGTGTAATAGAGTAAATATACAATTGTTCCATAAAAAAACATTTGATCCGTTTTATGTTCAGTTTAAGGTCTAAAAAGTATGATTTAAAAAAAACAACAAAAAAAGCCATTTTTACAAAAGATGCAACGACTTTATCTGATACTATTTCTTATCTTGAACCCTGAGGACAACATGCAGATGCACTGCTGAACCAAGAAACGCTCACATCCTCTGTAATGTGTTTGGAAAAAGACAAAGAGATTTTGTTAGATTTGGTTTTCCCCTCTGGCTGTAAATGTTTCCTTGTTGTGGGGTTTACAAAGCCTTCAGGTTACTGTGTGAATACATTATACGTCCGTTTTTACAGCATAGTCCAAAAGATAACTATCGCATTTTCTAACTGCATATATCAATAAAGAATTTCCCTAAGCTAAAGTTTAACTCGTTTGGGAAGTAAGATGTGAGATCACGTCATCACTGCAGTCAGTCATTAGGTGGCCTATTGGTCCAGTAATCTCAGGCTGGAAAACACACACATGCACTTTAAAAGGTGTTTTGTTTTTGGTTGAAGACTTTCTGCTCTGAATGAAAGCATGAAAAAACTATAAGTAGAGAAAATGCAATGGATAGAGCATATTTATCTGTATTTATCTAAGACAGCATATAATATAAAACACATGGGCAAGGTAAAACTGATGATACCAACTCACGATATCACCCAACCGGGTCAACAAGTATATGGTTGCAAATATGTCCTATCTGTGGGTCAAACCCTCTTTGTGTTCTTCTCTGTTTCTCAGGATTTAGTAGGACTTAATGCAGGACAAAGGTTGTTTATGGGAATCTTCAGCTGATAAAAGTCTCAGAGTGGATGAAGTGGAGGTTACTAAACAGTTAAGGAGATAACTCAAAGTCAGGATAAGATTTTGAAGTCCAGTAGATAAAAGCAGAAAATGTTTGACAAGTGGGCAAAATGAGATCTTCGTCTAGCTGCAGTAGAGAAGCTAACACAGGAGGGCACACTTGCACACAGCAAAGCATTCCTGTCCACAGAGATACGGTGACATGGGATACAGTATCATCACAAAAACAGTGTTTGAGGTGTGCAAAGCCTCGGCTAGATAAACCTACTTATTCTGGAATCATTTCAGTTTAGACACAATTACTATTGGGTGAAAATGACATCTCAACATCCAGGCTGTGAGCTCCTGATCAAGGTTTTAGCACTCATTCTGGATACAATCTTTGGATTAATGAGCTGAAAAGAGGCAGAATTCTGAAACAAGACATGTGATTCATTTAAGAGTTAGCTGATACCAAGAAATTCGACTGGTGGCTGAAAAAGACTGGCAGATGGAAAAGAGCAGCATTTTTAAATTTTAAGTCTGTGAATTCTGAAAGTTTTTTTTTATCTTCATTTGTTTTTTATTCTGAAAATGTGATGAAGAAATAATTATTAGCAAGGATTACAAAAAAGTCTTTAGGTTAAAATAAAGAAGAAAAGTTATTTTAAACAGCTGATGTTGGCAGTTGATTGTAATGGTAAACTGGAACAAAATGAGCATCCGTGAAGGCTAATACTGGAAGAAGATCTCCAGTTTCTCCACAAATGTTAGAAGAATTAATAACCTTTTTAGAAACAAGCTTACTTTAGCAGATATTAAGAATTTAGCAAGTTCCTTTTTCTACATAGTAAAATATTATTAAGCCATTCAGGCAATGTGGAAGAATTTTATTATGAGAGGAAAAAAATGTGGAAGACTTTTTGTATGAAATGTTTTTGGGAAGAGATAAACACCATGTACTCCAGACCAAAGATGAAACAGACCATATGGGGATATGTCCAAAAAGCCAGTATGATGGTATGGAGTTTTATCAGTGGTGTTTGCTAAAGTGTGTTGGCCATGCGACAGACTGGGGACCTGTCCACGGTGTACCCTGCCTTTCGCCTGCTTTGGGACAGGCTCCAGCTTCCCCAGGACCCTGAATGTGAATGAAGGTTATGGAAAATGGATATAACATACACTGCCATCAAGTCAGCAACTTTTACAGGAATGTCAGTGCATTCTCTCTCTGTTTATTTACTTTTCTTTTTTTTACCTTTCTTCATACAGGTAGTCCCATTGAGATGTACAGCCTCATTTACAAGAGACCTGTTTCCCTTACCTAACATGCAGAACTTTGGCTGGATGGCGGGAGGAAGCCAGAGTACCCAGAGAGAAACAAAGCATACACAGGGAGAACATGCAAACTCCCCACAGAAAAGCCCCTATTATAACCACTCCTTAGCCAAGACTCAAACCAGTGACTTTGCTGTGAGACAGTGCTACCCACCACATCAACATGCATTCTTGAATGTTTGAAGAATGGGGGGAAAAAAACAAAGAAAAAACAAAAACCAAACAACAAATAAACCCACAATATACACTCTTAATTTGAATTGTCAGTCTAAATTTGCCCTTTTCAATGTGACAATATATGGTGACACGACAACGTAGTAAAAACTTTGGGATCAATTGTTTCTTACATAATGTGCTGGCCTGGAATGCAAAAACTGATATAGGATATGTTGACTAATATAATAAAAACATTAAGGAAAAAATATTGGATGAGGAATTGGTGCAATCTAAATAAAATGGACACAACAAATATATCACTGTCTGCAAATAGATAATCTACTCATTTATTAACTTATTTTTCAGTGTCTGAACTTTAGTTTTCAACTTATGAATGTGAAGACACAGAAAAGATAATAATAACAACAACAACAATAACAACAACAACAATAATAATAATAATAATATAATAATAATAATAATAATAATAATAATAATAACTTTTTTCTTTTCTTTTAAAAAAAATAGTCAAAACCATTTCTGAAGCAGTAGGCTACAGGCTTATTAGGATTGTAGTGTGTTAAAATTATATCTCTGTGTGGGAGCTATCTAGCTAAGTACTTGGTAGATAATAATGGTAGATGTAAAAACAAACGAACCCTCTTCACTCTTCTCCCGACATTGAGAAACTGGACAATATAACGGTATGCTCCTCGACCCCCAGCTCACTGTGCTGCAATGCCTGGTGGGTACTGAAGTCTTCACCACACAAAGAGGAGCCGTGTTTGAAGACCTCTCCTCCACTGAGAACTACCAGTACCGAGATGCCTGGCTCAGGATGGTTTCCGGTAAGTGCGTGAAATGTTTGGACCGGGTGCTGGAAGAGGGGAGGAAAGTGTGAAGTGAGGAAATGACCGGGCTGCTAATTTTAAACCGGTTGTAAGTGATTTAGAAGGAGGCGGCGGCGGAGCGGAGTGAGCCTGGAGGGATGGATGAGCACCAGTCACAGAGGAGCAAATGAACCTGGTGAGTTTTGTTTAGAGGGACATTTTTCCGCAGACAATAACCTGCAAGTTGCGCTGCAACTTAACTGATGCGAAACTAATCCAAATCGAGAGTAAATAGTGCACGTTTGCATTCCCTACATTAATGCCTTGCTCTGCAGACCCTGGGTGGTGCCGCAGGGTCATCGTTTTCAAGCTCATCTTTCCACCACCTGAAACTCCATTTTCACTGATGCGCTGCTGGGACGTCCATGCACAACAAAGGATGCGCGTGATCAGCAGGATGTGGATGCTGTGTGCCGATAAACTTTGGTGTGTGCAGAGAATCTTTCATTGTGGCACGTCAATGACCCCGGTTTTTAACAGTAGTTTGAAACACGTGAAATTTTTCTCCGTATAAATTTCCATAGGTGTGCTCTGTTTCGAAAAAAATAGGATTTTGCTGATAGAGCTGGTATTACCAGCCTGGCTACCGCGACTAAAATTCGCAAGCTCCATATGCATATATATGCTCGCATTATAGTCGCGAGAGCCATGCAGGCTAGGTATTGCTATCGTACTAGCATATTGATGCGTGCTTCAAGGCTTGTTTTGTAAGTTTCTTGAAAGTAGAAATTTTAAATATCCGGAAAACTATAAAACTACGCCTTGAGAAATCCCACTTAATATATTTATTACATGTAGTAATGTGTCCGACGCTGCAGCTGCTTAACTCAACTTTTATTTTGAAACGTATGACCGGAAGCGCCAGCACTCACTATGGCTGACTTCACGCATCTCTCGCGTTTACTCAGCAGCATCTCTAGTCCACCGGCGCGAGATCCGCTCGCGGACAGAGCGCGCGAGGCAAGTCGGTGCCGAAAGCCTTCAAACAACGACTCCGTCTGCGTCTCCTCGTAGTATTGGGAGTCACGGCTGTTAATTTTGATGATTTTAACTCGATAGACCGAGTCAACCTCTCAGGTAATTTCGCATTTTGCTTCAGTAAGTAAGAAAAAAAGAAAAGAAACAAAAAAAGACAAACGTTGTCACCTCCGGCATTCAATTAGAAATCAGAGCTCCATTTATATCTGGATTGGACTTCATTTTCGTTGCAAAGATGGAAGATGCTATAACATTTTAACATCGGAACTGCGTTTTTATGGCTTTAGTATTCTAATGTAACCGATAAATTGCAGCCTGGAAACACTGTGTCGGTATTAATTTATTATAGCCTGAAAATGGTCAGTGTAGAGAGCTCCCTACTAAATGTTACTGTAAGGGCCATACCGCACAATTTTTAAATTAGAGGTGTCACTTCATCAGTAGGTGAACACACTTCCTCTGAAAAAAAATCCTCTGAGAAAGCATAAACAGAGTTGTGTTTATTGGAGCTATTTTATTTGATGTATTCCAGTGGGAAATAGGTTTACCTGTCATTTACAAGACCTCTTGAAGCCAGCCTATTAGTTTGATCAGGTGCCTCCTCTCTGTTGCAGTAACATGCATTTCCTCTGCTTCGTCTCCTTGTTGCCTAATGGCTCCTGAACTTAATTTGCTCTTCCAAGGAAGGAAAAAAATAATGGAGAGAAAGAAAGCTGCTTTGTATTGCAGCTCTTCCCACTTCCCATTGGAAGTCTTCTCCTTAATGGGCCATTAAGAGGCAACCATGATGGTTAAGCTGTCATCTGGGCCTGATTGATTCGGTTAGACCACAGATGAGGCCGATCTGCGCTTGAGATTCCTTCGTAGCTCTCTGCTAAATGTCTCCAAACCACCCCCTCCCTCCTTGGCAGCCACAGGCAGGGAGCAGAGATGGACAGCCTGGTTTCAGGCCTTCAGAGTGTAAAGTCCAAAATGTGCATGCCATGTTAAAACTCTCTGTTTGGGTTTGTACGGTGGCAAAGTTTCAGTCCGAGTGGAGGCTGCACCACTCGGGTTGGTGGGACACTGAGGAGAAAAGTTTAGCAAAGGCGAGCAGCATTTTGGGCTCCTTGTAAAAGTGGGCCAACGGTCCCTGTGGTGAGTGGTTCTTTTCTGGGGCAGGCTTGGTGGTGACGCTCACCCAGCCCGGATTGGGAGCAGGCGCCCTAGTCCATCCGTTTTGAAGCGAGATGTGAAAGCTGTGCAGCTTGAACACATTGTGCTGAAAGGACTGCAGCTCTGACCCAGCGGAATCTATACTGTCTAGAAGCGTATCGTTGATGATCGTTGGCGGGTCTGTAAGTATGCTTCGGCTCGTCCTGTCACAGTTTGTAACTCTTTAAATCAGTTATGTACCTTTTTCTTTCACGTCTGTGGAAGGTCTCATACCAGACAATAGAGAGAGGTCTTCTAGTGTGGAGTTAAAGAGTATCTTCCACTGACTTGGCGGCTTTTTGCGCCAAAACCCGAGCCCTGGAGTGAGAAGCAATCTGCTATTTAAAGATGGCATAACCCAGCCAGCTGCTGCTGTTTCCGCTCCCTTCGTAATTGAATCAGAGCTAGTAGAACGCGCCAGGGAGGGTGTGTACACTCCACAGAAGATTACACAGTTGGGACCTCTAGGCGGCCTGAAACGGCCACTCTGACTTACCTGATTGGGGCCTGCTATTCCTGCTGAAGGTGTTTGCGAAAACAAGGAGGTTGGTAAAATCGTATACCTGAGGGATGTGATGCAAGTTTTAAAACAAGGTGCTCCATCCCGGTTTTATAGAGTTGCAGTCTATTATAGCGAGGCTAGTGATTGATGAGGTGAGGTTGGCTCATTTATTTACTCCTGTCAGAATAATCAGGATCTAATTGGAAGTTGGTGTCATTAACTGGTTGTGTACGTCATGTCGTCTTCGATCTGTTGGCCACGTGCTATAAATGGACTTGCAGTAGCTTTCAAAGTCCTCCGAGAATGTGTCGAGAAAAGTCCATACGCTGAGGTCCTGCAGCGTATGGACTCTATCATGAGTTTGATATTGATCTTTTCTTTGCGTGGCGGAGGGCAGGGAGAGGGTTAACCACTCAAAAAGGAACTAGGGCACCAACATCCCTTTTTTATGATCACATTCTGTTTCTGGCTGCGAGTGTGACAGAGGAAGCGAGTAAAACGGAGTAATATTTAATCATAAATCTGTGTCTTGTCTTTTTAAAGTCTGTCGTTGCAGACATGCAGCAGTGCTTACAAGGATTCTGTTTATAAGTATGGTGAGGCGAAATTGTCTGAAAAGTCTGTGTATTTGTAGTCCTTCCCCCTCACTGCCTTTAATCCACTCTTACTTTCAGAGAGATATTTTCTCTTTCTGTGGAACGTTCACCACTTTGCTTGAATATTTTGAGTCATCCAGCCAAAGATGTGGCAGGCACTGGGCGGTAGTGTAAAAAACTTCATCTCAGGCCACGAATACATCTGCCTCATCCCGACGGCGTTGAGGTTTGCCTCCACTCTGACTGAAAATTCTGTTTGTTTGTATACAAGCCCGTTGGATGTTTTCAGTGTTATCAGCCTGGCTTCTTCTTTTGAAAGGGAAGCTCATCTTCTAACCCTGCTTGTAAATTGTCCTGAAAGCGGAATTGAGACAAACGCCAAAAAAATCCAGATTGGAAGAAAAAACAGTTTTAGGGTTTCTGTGTTTGATTTCCTTACATGTACAATGACACATTCACTTACAGATGGGGCTTTACCTCATACAATAATCAATGACAAGTGTTAATAATCCTGTCATGATGTGCTATAAGGATGGATGCAGAGTCTAAGGGGGAGGTTTGGATGAACTATGGATGGGCATAATTAATCAGTGATTGATTAATTGCTAAGATTTTTATAGATTACATTGTTTTTTTAATCGATTATTCAAATGCATTTTTAGACTGGTGCTTAAGTTGTATGTAAGCATATTTTCCAGGCTAACCACTGAATGAATCCCATTTAACTGGCAAAAGTCCTTCATCTTGTAATAGGGATGTAACGATTCACTCAGGCCAAGATTCGATTCAATTCTCAATTGCAAGTTTTTGATTTTGATTTTTTACGATTTTTTTTTCCAACAAAATTAATTTAAGTTATTTTAATGGCCAAATGAATTGTGCTTTTCTTATATTTGCCATTTTCTCCCTTGTTTAAAACTGCGACCCTGTATTAACTGCTGTACTAACAAAACTTAGCACTGAAGAAAATAGTTATTAAAGATATGGAAATGATCACAAATCTTTTCATGAACAAAATAAGTTTTATCTGTTTTGAACATCATCTTCATTGATTGTATTGATGCATTGCATGCAAATCGATTTTCCTTTTTTCAACATCGATTACCATTTAAACCAGTTTGAATCAATTTTAAATACATTTTCAGAGTATCGTTACATCAATATCTTGTAATGAAAATCTAAAATAGGAAACAGTTTTTTCTACTTTCACTACATTTATATATAGGCTATTAATATATCATTTTTTAGACAGAAATATTAATGATTAATCGACCGTTACAACTCCTGATAATCACTTAAGACAAGTTAATCGAATGTCCATCCCTAAAATGACCCGAATCCAATGAGGAAATAAGGCTGCAATTTGATTAGAACCGTAATTGTCTGAATGCTGGATGACATGGGGCACCTTTAGACCACCAGCTGGATGCTTTACAAGCTAATTCACTATGAATATTAGAAGAGACACTGAAGGACTTTGGTCAGCTGGTTGGGGGTTTTGGTCTTGGTGAAATCCACGGCATCTCAGCTCTTATATCCATCCATCCTTCCATTATCTACACCTGGAAGGTCATCTTCTCTCTGCATTCAGAGAGGAAGATGTCAAATATAAAATGATGTGCAGTGAGGTTAAGCGTATGTAAGCAGTGTTTGTATAACACTGGGAGAAGAAGAAGAATAGTTTTGCACTTTAGCTGTAAAATGCAGTGATGTAAAACAGACGTTCAGAGCAGAAATCTGGGCTCCTTGCAGTATATGAATAACACCTGGAGTGAATGACATTAGTGAGTATGTTCTTTTTAGCGCCTCGGTAAACCTTGACAATGAACCCGCATGAACAGCAGCATCTTCCCCCAAGTGGAACGCAGCCACCATCGATACACCTGTGCATTTTCTGCTACGACACAAGCAGGTCCTGCATCCTGCCTTCTGCAGGCAGGGAAAATTGGAATTTAACATCGTTCTCTTCAATTTAATACTCAACAACATTGTCATCGCTTTATGAGGCAGTAGTTTCAGCTTGGGCACTGACAAGTGATTGCCATCTAAGACTGTTGAATCCATTTTCTTTATTTATTTCATTCACTAAAAAATGCCAGAAAATCAAAGTAAGTCTTCAAAACTGAAAGATTTAAAGTAGATAAAGTGTAGATAAAGTGCTAAATGTGGGGAAGAAAGTTAGATATTTGGGTCATACAATGAGGGATGGTTTATGTGGTGATGAATGATGATGTTGTCAATTATGATGATTTCCTTCTTCCGGTGCTGTAAATTATATATATTTAGAAATGATGATGAAATAGCCTAATGTAGGACTTGCCGTGCTCCTTTTTCATACATGCCCCTTATACAGATGTAGTGAGGCATAAATGGAAAAGCTACAGGTGGCAATTAATTCAACTTGAAGCCTTCAGTGTGAGCAAGTCCAAGTCACACGCTTGTCTCAGATAGACTGAAAATAAGAGTTACAATTAGTCTGTTGGTTTCTGACAAGACATTCATCACATCAAATTGTGGATCTTTACCCCCTTCTGGCTAAATTTGTCCGTCCGTCCGTCCGTCCTCTTCCGCTTATCCGGGGTCGGGTCGCGGGGGCAGCAGCCTAAGCAGGGAAGCCCAGACTTCCCTCTCCAGGGCCACATCAGCCAACTCATCCGGGGGGATCCCGAGGCGCTCCCAGGCCAGTCGAGAGATATAA